>CM035152.1:114912608-115143037 GCA_020205615.1 Panax quinquefolius
GGGTGTCGATTTCAAATCACCCGTAAGCTCGGGATCATCACCGAATACCTAGAAAATCCCTACGGGAACATGAGCAAAGCAGGAGTGTGGTCCGCAACAGGGTACATCCTCCTCCTCGTCCTCAACATCCGGCACTCTCAACCCTGGACAGACGTATCACCAGCCTCCGCCAGACGAGGAGTCTCAGTTTAACCGAACAGGGGTCGAGGCACATCAAAAGCCCCCCTCTGCACACCTGAAGTGGTCCTGCGGGAACTACTCGGCTAATCCGGATCCATATATCTGGACACAAGTCTCCAAATCACCTCAAAAAGGGTGTGGTAAACTCTAACATGGAGCTTTTTCAAATGCATTTTATGACAACATGCATGCATGCATTACTTTAACAAACGTCTATAGTAGAGTTAAAAATGCATGTCTACCCAATGCCTACATTTTGGAAAAATTTTTCCATGGTCCCCTTTGTAAATAAGACTATCCACATGCACATAGGCATGACTAGGTGGCCATTCAGTAGCACACCTACCCACAGTCATAAAACATCCTATACATGCATACATATATCAAAGTCAAAATCCGTAAGGGTAGCCTAATTACCAGGATTACTTTGTTTTACCACCTTTGCTCATTTGTCCTCAAATAGGATAAGAAATAGCACAAAAAGGTGCCAATTTGACTTTTGAAATTTTACTATTTCAAAAGTCAAATTTTTTCACATCATTATGTTCAGCATGGTTAAATACTAACATGTACTATGTTGAATATTTTTTATCAAGTCATATAAGCATGCATATTCACTACTATGTGTTTAGAAGCATTTTATGTGATATTTCATTTTCCAACAGATAAAAACTGGAAAAGAAGACATGTATACGTTACCAGGGTAGTGTAGAACACTTGAACGGTGACAGAATTTGCAGAAAGACACCCGAACTTAGCAGATCTAAAGAAGAGCTCTCGGATTTCCTGTATGGCGCAACTTAGAAATGAATTATGAAAGCAACTCAGAGAGTTAAATCCACCCCCGGTTGGTCAGCGGTATACTGTGGCTCTTCAGGTGGGGCCCACCCCTCCGGCTCGGTCCAGTTCAAGTTGTAAAGGAGGTCTTGCAAGCAGAAAAGGCCAAATCAGGAATAAAAATATTACGCAATTGAGCGGAATAGCCTAAAATATTGGTTTTTTAGACACCCGACTGCAGGTCCACCTGTCACTCATTGATATTTGCCCAAACCCAGGGTTTACTATATCAATGATCACAATAATATATTGCAAATTATACTCAACAATACCTCATGAAGGTCCAATACTGTCAATGCAAGCTCATAGCTCCAAAACACTTCTCCTCAGCAGGGATTTCATCCATTGATGCACATGTCAACGAAGGTCAAGCATCATTGACTCTTTGCCTAGCAAGGATAAAATTCATCGATGCACATATCGACGAAAGTCAAGCCACCTTGACATCATTATTCATTGGCATTTAAACCCAATGAAGCGTCAGGAACCCTCCAACGATCTCATTCGTTGATGTACATTTCATCGAGGGTCAGCAACCCCGCAACACAGATCGTCAGCGTGAATTCACATGAGCACGGAAAGACATGGCGATACAAACCAGGAAAGCCCATCATCATCGGGGAGGACCGATGATGGAATATGTTATACACATCTTCCTCAGACAAAACACATCCCCACAGAGTCTCTTGTACACGAGAGATACATCTTCAGTGTGAAGTCTGTATCAAGGATTACTTTGGTGATAACCCCAACGTCAACATTCTGGAACACTATAAGAAAAAGGTTTATCGTGACCGCTTATCGGTGGAGTGTGCGACGGTCAGAGATAGATATCAAGCTGACCGTGACGGATCGCCGATAATCGTCAAGATAAAATCTGGTCATTGGGATGCACATCGTGACCACTATTAGCTTAATCAAATATATATTCTGCGATCGATATGAGCGTAATCAAACGACAAATTCGGTCACTAAGTCGAAGTCATCATGGTCCAGGGCCAAAGCTGACATGGTCCACGTGGCAGCGACTGGGATCAACGATCGTATGCGGCCACTGATAGCCTCAAATGTTTAGTCGTCGCTAATAACTATTAGCGACCGCATGCGGTCGTTGATATGAAAAAAATGAAAACCAGATTTTTGTTGTTTTGCAGAATTCCCAAAAACCTGTACCTGTTTTGTACCTGCTTTATCCAACACACATACACAATAAGATAAACAGCATGCACAACAATATAAACATCCATCGTTCACCGACACATACACCAAACTAGTATATAAACTATATAAACCTTTAAAAACCAATATGAATTGAATAAATATAAACAAATCTAATATTGTTTAAGTAACATATAGAAAACCAATATGAATTGAATGAATATGCAAGTACAAGCTTATCAAATAACTACAAAACTGATCTAAAGCAGGTACGTCAAGCATCATCACCTCCTTGATCACCCTGTAATTAAAAAAATAATAAAACAAGTTACAAATATATTAACTATGTTGATACTGGTATATATTACGACAATATATACAATAAATTGATTTTATACCTCGTCGTGGCCTCGTGTGGCCTCGCGGCCCCAAGCCCAGCCCATCAGCTCCAACAACCCTTTAATAGGCTCTAATGGATCACCAATATATTTATATCCAATTGATAAGCAGCACCCAGGCTCTCTATATAAACAGAACCCAATTTACTGAGAATTACTAAAATTAAGCTACTCACATATTCAAACAATTCAATTTATCATTTTATTTCAATAATGGGCATAGATTTCCTATATACAAAAGTTATTATATATTTTAAACCTAAAACTATTCACAATAAAAGAGGTAAAAAAAATTCAACTACAAACTTATACTTATAATACTTATGAACATTTTTCAAGCTTGAAGTGACTGTAAAATCATTATTCAATCTTGAACTAAGCATAAAATAAATGTCCACTACATATGGGAGGTCTTGGAGTTTGTGAAATAATCAAGAATGAGAAATTATATAAGTTTCTAATTACATACATCCCTACAATCAACACACACACCTTTTAATTTAGTCAATAAATTTATAGAAAATGGGCAAGTTTATATTTGTCGATTGATAAAAGGAATAATGAAACGCATTAATACTTGGTGAACTAGCTATTTTAAAGACTGCATATTCGGATGGTCTTTAGCCATTTGATGTAGTAGTTTTCTAAGTGAAGTGCCACTAATCAAAACATGTAATGTAAAGTATCAGTGTTCCGTCAAAAAAATGACTTCTAACAACACAAAGACAAAACAATCCGTACAGATGTCAGATAATTCAAATTTTCCTTTATCAAGTTACCCAAACTGACATAAATTAACAAAATCAAATTACCCAAAGTACTGCATATTACCCAAATAAATTTATTCTAATCAAAACTTATAAACCAAACATAATCATATTACCCAAATCGACTTCAAATACTAATAAAATCATAATCATATTACCCAAACATAATCAAATCCATATATCAATCTAATGCATATATAATAAAATTCATATTTAATATTGAAACATTATTCATTGAAATCAATACCTCAAAGCGGTGGGTGGTAACGGTGGGCGTCGGTTGCAGCAGTGGCGGTGGTGGCTTCTCTCCTGTGGCGTGACCTTCTCCCTCTTCTTCCCCTTCTCCCTCTTCTCCCTTTTCTTTCTCCCTCTTTTTTTTTTCTCTTCTGGTTCAGCTACTGTCGAGCGAGGTGTGGCTGATAGATTAAAAGAATCAACGACCGGTAATAGTGACCGCATGCGATCGCTGAATATTTAATGATGTGGAAGTATCAGTGAATGTATGCGGTCGCTGATAGTGAGAGGTCGCAAAAAAATAGGGCACCAACATTTCCAGCCAATTTTTAGGCGGTAAAATTGTAGTAGCTACCACATAGAGACCGCATACGATCGCTAAAATAAAATAGCGACTACATTTCATTGTAGTCGCCACTGGCGGTCGCTAATAATAAGTATATGTGACCGGATGTGCGGTCGCTGTTATTGTTGGTCGCTATTAGAACATTTTCTTGTAGTGGAAGTTCCTGAGGACTTTGGATCGTACATCCAAGACAGTTCATCAAGGTTGTCAGTAATGACTGCGAACCCCGGCAAAAGTCATGGGAGCCGGCAGTCATCCCATCCTATTGGAGAACAATCCAACAAATCACATACATTTGCATCATGATGTTGTACATTGCATCATGATTATCCTATCACATTTTAAGTGTCTAGTATTCTTTATCCTATCTGTAATAACCATGAATTTTAAACTCCTTATTAATTAAATATGTGATTTAATTTTACTGATTCCATTGGAGTGTTATAGTTCAAAGTCTACTTGACTAGCAGTTATTCTAAAAGCAATCATTATCTTTGCTTATGATATTCATATTGTTGAATCCTTCAGATATTATATTGTTGAACCCATTGCCAGACATTCTTCCATTCATCATGATATATCCTTATTGTTGTACTTAAACTTGTTGAGCAAACTTGTTGCTCATCCTTGCTATATCATAAATTATATTACAGCTAAGCCCGAGACCTTAGGAAAGGACATGGGTAAAGGGAAGATGTAGGATTATTACGAGAAGCAGAATTTATCTTATGCTTAGTTTAAATTACGATTATGTAATGTGAACCCTAATATTTATTTTAGGGTATGATTGTAAGATAATATTAAGGTTATCGTATCTTGGGACTAGTAACACCTTTTGAATGAACGACGTACGTTTATTATATTCTGCATTTTAGTTATCGTATGTTGTTTAGAGGTGGATGTTTGTAGTTTATCGTGATGACCGAACCAGGTCGAGGATCCGGATTCTAGGGCACTGAGTTGGTATCAGAAATGAGGTTATAAACGTTAGGAATGCGAAACCTAGGTTATAACCTTAGTAGAAAACTCAAGTAGAGTATGTAAGTGATGGGTTGAGGAAATCCATCGAGTTTTATTGTGATAATAAAGTTGTTTATTTAAATCAAAAATGATTGATAGACGTCTTAAACTTCTTAATGCTAACATGAATAGCATATCACATAAATCCTAATAATTTTCTTCATTTCCTCAGATCATGCCGCCTAAGAGAGTTCAGCAAAATCAGAGGGAGGAAGGATCCGTTAACAATGGTGGAGGGCCAAATGTTGATCCAATACAGAACTTCGTTAACCTGTTAACTGAGGCAATGCAAAATGCACTTCGCCAAAGAAATGGCAGGCGTAGACAACACTTGGCTAGCTTTAAGGACTTCAAATTTGTAGGACCACCGGAATTCCGGGGAACCCTGGACCTAATTGAAGCCCAGACATGGATAGAAGAGATGGAGAAGGTGTTTGAGATCGCACGAGTGGCTGAAGCACAGAAGACGAGTTTTGCCACATTCATGATGAAGGGCGAAGCTAACTATTGGTGGAAAGCCAATAAAGGGCAAGCAGAAGAGGGAGTTATTCCTTGGGAGAGATTTAAGGAGCTATTCCTCAAGAATTATTTCTCGGAGAATACACAATAGGATATGGAGGTTAAGTTTCTGGAACTGAAACAAGGTAGTATGTTTGTCGCAGAGTACGCGGCGAGATTTAACGAGTTAGCCCGATTCGCTCCACATCAGGTTGACACGGAGGCCAGGAAGGCAAGGAGGTTCGAACTAGGACTGAAACCATGAGTGCAAAAGGCAGTGGCCGTGTTAAGGATCAATACTTACTCCGATCTTTTGGAAATGGCTATCATTACTGAAGGAGGCAATGAAGCCATCGCTCGATTCAAGTAAGAAAAGAAGACCGATCAAAAAGGTCAAAAAGGGGGAAGCAATGGAGGCAGCAACCCCAATAAGCGTAAATGGACAGAGAGCCAATCCTCTAGAGGTAATAAGTCCGGGGGAGAAGCTAAGAAAAGTGTGAAGTGCAACAACCGTGGGAGGAATCACTCGGGGGAGTGCATGAAAGGAAAGAGTGTTTGTTATCGTTGCGGACAACTGGGGCACATGGCTCCTCAGAGTCCGAATAAGCAAGAGGGAGTATATTTCTCGTGTGGAGCCACGGACCATCAAATTAAGGACTGCCCAAAGAAAAAGGGCGATGCAGCCAGCGACAACCGCAATAACAACAACAATGGGCTGAACATTGGAGGACCAGCCAGTCAAGCCAATAGACCAACGACACGAACGTTCAACATAACCGTACAAGATGTGGTGGAGTCTAAGGACGTAGTGTCAGGTATCATTTCGATCAATGATATAGATGCATACGTGTTATTTGATTCGGGTGCTACCTGCTCTTTTGTTTCCAAAGAATTTGCTAAACGGTTAGAATTACCCTGTGAGAAATTAGAACACCCTATGAACGTAGAAGTAGCAAACAAGGAAATTATCCCCGTAGAATATATTCATAAGAATTGTTATACCGAATTGCGAGGATTTAAGCTCAAGGTGGATTTAATACCGATTCGTTTAGGGGAGTTCGATGTAATCCTTGGAATGGATTGGTTATCGGTTCACGGAGTAGTTATAGATTGTAAGAAGAAGTGTGTACACCTTAAGACTCTGAATAAGTCAAAGGTGGTATTTTATGGTAGTAAATCGCCAAGACAATCTCATTGTCTAACGATGGTGCAAGCATAGAGGTTGCTTATGAAGGGTTGTATAGGTTATTTGGCTCACGTGGTTGATATTCGACGAGTCAAGGGTGAACTGAGTCAGATACCTATTGTAAGGGATTTCATTGATGTCTTCCCAGATGAGATTCCGGGATTGCCAACGGATAAAGAGATTGAGTTTGTCATTGATTTGGCACCAGGGACAGCACCGGTATACAAAGCGTCGTATCGTATGGCACCGATAGAGATGAAAGAACTGATGGCTCAATTACAAGAGTTGTTAGATAAGGGATACATTCGACCGAGCGTATCACCGTGGGGAGCACCGATCTTATTCATAAAGAAGAAAGATGGGTCGCTAAGACTTTGTATCGACTACCGAGAGTTGAACAAGGTCACCATTAAGAACAAGTACCCTTTGCCCAAGATAGACGATTTGTTTGATTAGTTGAAGGGGACAAGGTACTTTTCAAAGATTGACTTAAGGACCGGTTATCACCAACTGAATGTGAGGCCGGAGGATATTCTAAAGACAGCATTCAGAACTCAGTATGGAGACTTTGAGTTTCTGGTAATGTCATTTGGTTTGACAAATACGCCAGCAGCATTTATGGATTTAATGAACAGAGTGTTCAAGCAGTATTTGGATAAGTTATCGTATTCATCGATGACATTCTAGTGTATTTAGAAATGGAGGAAGAACACGCCGAGCATCTTCAGATAGTGTTGGAGACATTAAAGAGGGAGAAGCTGTATGCAAAATTCTCCAAATGTGAGTTTTGGTTGCAAAGAGTGCAATTTTTAGGACACGTTATCGACAAGAATAGTGTTTCGGTGGATCCAGTGAAGGTAGAAGCGTTTATCAATTGGGAGTTGCTGAAGACGCCGATAGAAATTAGGAGTTTCTTAAGATTGGCGGGATACTATCTAAGATTCATTCGGGATTTTTCAAAATTAGCATCACCATTGACCAATCTTACCAGAAAGACAGTTAAGTTCAATTGGACGGAGAAGTGTGAAGAAAGTTTCCTATAATTGAAGAAGAGGCTTAGTCAAGCACCTATGTTGGCTTTATCAGACAACACGGGAGGGTTTATAGTGTATAGTGATGCGTCACACTACAATGGTCTCTGGTCGTGGTAATCGATGCAATACACAGCAGTCATCACGACACTTCACGCCGCCTAAAAGATTATGAGAAGGGATATCCGACTCATGATCTAGAGTTAGCAGGGGTAGTTTTTGCCTTGAAGATTTGGAGGCATTATTTGTATTGCGAGAAGTGTGAGATATATACAGACCACAAGAGTTTGAAGTATATCTTCACACAGAAAGAGTTAAACATGAGGCAGCGTCGATGGCTAGAATTGATCAAAGATTATGATTGTGAGATTCTGTACCATCCAGGCAAAGCAAATGTAGTGGCAGATGCCTTGAGCAGAAAAGGCAGAGAGAAGTTATTGAAATTGACCATTCAAGATGAATTGGTGAAAGATTTTGAACGACTAGACTTGGAGATTAAGTATCCGATGGAGGCGAACGAACAATTATTTACAGTGACAGAAAGTCCGACTTTATTGGATAAGGTTAAAGAAGCACAAGAAAAGGACGAAGATTACATTAACATCAAGAAGCGATTGACTGAAGGTGATGAGTTGAAATTTAAGATTGATAGCACTGGACTGCTAAGATTTGAAGGACAAATTTGGGTACCGTTAGTACCAGAACTGAGAGAAGAGATTTTGTAAGAAGCGCACAGTACGAGATACTCGATTCACCCAGGAAGCACGAAGATGTACCAAGATTTGCATCACCACTTCTGGTGGCCAAACATGAAGAGAAAGGTTGTGGAATGTGTAAGTAGATGTCTAACTTGTCAGAGGGTCAAGGCAGAGCACCAACGACCAAGCGGGTTATTACAACCATTAGAGATTCCAAAATGGAAATGAGAGCACATCACAATGGACTTTATGGTGGGACTTCCGGCAATGCAGAAAGGGCACGACGCCATAAGGGTAATTGTAGATCGTCTTACTAAGTCAGCTCACTTTTTGTCGATTAAGATTAAGTATAGTTTAGACCAATTAGCCAAATTGTATGTCAAGGAAATTATCTCGAGGCATGGAGTGCCAGTATCTACTGTATCAGATAGAGATCCGCTATTCACGTCAAACTTCTGGAAGTGTCTTCAAGAAAGAATGGGGACACAACTACAAATAAGTAACCGCGTATCATCCGCAGACCGATGGGCAAAGTGAGAGGATGATTCAGACACTTCAAGACATGCTTTGAGCTTGTGTGATGGACTTCAAGGGTAGTTGGGAGGATCACCTTCCATTAGTAGAGTTCGCGTATAACAATAGTTATCACGCCTAGTATTGGAATGCCACCATACGAAGCACTGTATGGGAGGAAATGTAGAATTCCCTTATGCTGGGACGAAGTTGGAGAACGTTGACTGTTGGGACTAGAATTGGTACAATAGACGGTAGAAATCATCAAGGTGATAAGAGCCCGACTAGTAGCAACTCAAGATCGCCAGAAGAAGTATGCAAACTTGCATCGCAAGAAGAGAGATTTTGAAGTAGGAAGTTATGATTTTCTGAAAGTATCTCCCTGTAAAAGGAAGATTCATTTTGGGAAGAAGGGCAAGTTGAGCCCTAGGTTCATAGGACCATTTGAGATTTTGAGGCGAGTCGATGAAATGGCATACGAGGTGGCATTACCTCCTGAACTTGAGCACATTCACAACGTGTTTCACGTGTCAGTATTGCGACCGTATAAACCGAACTACAAGCACATTATCTCCTATGAACCAATTTAAGTCGAGAAAGACTTATCGTACGAGGAAGTTCCTATCCAGATACTAGATAGGAAGGAACAGAAGTTAAGGAATAAGATTTTCCATTCCGTTAAGATTCTGTGGAGGAACCACGCAGTAGAAGAAGCTACATGGGAGCTAGAAGAGAAAATGAGAGTGAATTATCTGTTTTTAATTGAGTAACCTTATTTTTACAATTCCGAGGACGAAATTTTTATAAGGGGGGAGGGATGTAACGACCATGAATTTTAAACTCCTTATTAATTAAATATGTGATTTAATTTTAATGAGTTAGTTTTGTGAGTTTATTTAAACCTTATATGGTTATGTGAATTTACGAAATGATTAAAGGGAGTCACTAATAGTTGATTTAAATTGGTGGACTAACCCTAAGAATTTAATATCAAGGAATTGATACGATTTTTAATTAAATATTCAATTTATTTGAATATAGTAGTAAGAGTTGAACATATTGATTAATTGCAATTATGAGTAATTAATTGATAATGTGTTAATTGATAATTATTATTAATAAATAATAATTAATGTGTAAAATATTAATAATTTATAAAATGATTATATGTTTATTTGATTAATTTGTACAATATAATAAACCTTTATTATATGGTAGTTAACTATATATTTTATATAGTACAAGATGGCACATTAATATGTATATATATAGACTATATAGTAATGAATTATTTGCATTCATGTGAGTTGCATAATAATATTGTTATATGTATGTGCACTACTAGATATCTTGTAATTGGGAAATACATTGAATGCCCTTTTAAATCATTATAACCTATGTTATATGAAATGAATTCTGTACACCTATTTGATAACCAAAGTCTATATTATATGTATATGTGGTATAAACCAATTGTAGCATTTCATTTTTTTTGTGCAAAATGCTGAGTCTTGTTCCTTCTCCCAAAAAGAGTGTCTCATTAGTACATGAACAGTAGCCTACATTTGATTTACGTAACTTTTATATGGCTAATCTTAGGTGATCATTTTCTAGCTATGTGGCTGGTAGAGAGTTGTTAAACTACCCTTGATTATCCTTTGTTTCCTTCCATTACTCCATGGACTTCAATCTTGTGTAATGAGATTATCTAGTCCAAATCCCCTCTATAAATACTAGCTCCAAATTCAGTTTTGTTATTTGTTTAAGTCTTATATTGAGATTTCTAAGTTACTGAAGATTTTTGAAGCAAGCTTAGAGGAAAGAAATTAAGTGATTTAGCTTCAAGAGGTATAAAATCCTAAACTTATGTTCTTGAATTGGTTTTTAGAAAATTCTTGTAATTTTCATAAATTCCTTGTAATGTGGCATGATTTGGCTTAAGGTTATGTTTCTTAGTGTTATACATGCTTATAAGTGTGTTGAGTTATGTTAGAAGCAATGTTTTTAAGGATTTTGCTTGATGGGTTCATTGAATCGCCAAGCGAGCAAAGCTACTGTCTCGATGCGTGTAACGCAGCGATTGTATACTTTATTTGTACTTAGGGTGCGGTAGATTGCACCATAAACCAAACTTCGATTATGTTTTACGGCATGGCGCAATTGCGCCCATTTTCTTAGATTAGGGTGCAAAGACAATGCAATACTGCACTCGTAACCAAATTGTTGGTTTCATTTATGATATGTGTTACTAAATTGATGTTATGACCTATATACATGACTATAGAGGAGTATAACATGATAGGTAAAGCCTTTGTATGTGGTATGAAGTAATCAACTTGGATTGGTAAGGAAGTTATAGCAAAACTTAAAGTTTTCAAAACTAGCTTTGTAGAAAACTTGTGTTCACGAGTTTTGAACTTTGAGAACATATACATGACTGATTTGGAACCTAAGTGAACATGAGATATGATGTATAGTGTCTTTATCATGATTCTAACTTGTTAGCTTTGTGTTAGAAAATGCTTTAAAGGAAAAGTTGTTATATTGAAGTAATATACATGAATACTACATGGTGTAGATTCTGGTGTTTAAAGATGTTAAGCATAACCTAATCATGCATGATATGAGTTCTAAAGTTGTCTTGTATGTGTATGTTGCATCATTCAGCTAAAATGATTTCAAAGACAACCTTGGATATGTTTTCAAACATAAGTTGCATATTATGTGAGTAATTAGATACTAAAGTAGTAAGATGTCATATTATGGCTATTATACTCCTAGGCATGATACATATGTATTGAGCATGATGGTTACATGTTTTTTAATTTTAATGACTTATAAATCGTAAGTTAAACTTGTGGTACTAAATTCAAGTGTGGTCGTGTGTTATGTGTGAAACACTAACAAGTATGTATGTTAATATGTATGTATAGGTGTGTGTTAGAGTTGGACTGAAGTCAGGAGAGCAAAAGCTTAACCTTAGTTCGGCGAGGGGTACACTGCAAGGCCATTCCCTAAGCATAGACCAGACAGCATTACTTGCCATCCCCGCAGATCACAAATAGAATCTGTTTTTGGTCTGAAGTATTAAGGCATGCTTATATGATTACTTACTTTGTGATATGTGACCAATATGTCATATAATGTGTTGAGAAGCATGCTATGTGATGACTTGATTCTTTTAAGTGTAGACTTGTATTAGTTTACACATGCTAATTGAAAGATCGACTTGTTAATGTTAGGTTGTTTCAACGCGAGTTAATTAAAGCTAGAATTATATTGTAGCTAAGCAAACAGGCAAGTATCCTAAACCCTTGCATTATTTTATTTGACGCATACCGTAAGCAAGTTCCTTGAACCCTACTTTTGTTAAGCAAGTTTCCCTAAACTTACTCTAAATTATATTGAGCAAGTATCTGAATTTATTGTGTTGCAAGTAATAGAGTCTGAACCTTTGTCCGGTCAGACAAGCCTATGAAGTTTTATAAAAGCTATCCAAACCAATTGATGGTAAGGATTCTTAGACTGAAAGAACACCCATTTCTATGATAGGGGATTGCAGGTATCTAATAAAGATACAATGAACAGATTTAAATGTTATGCATATACATAGAGTACGTGAGGCTGATCCCCTCAAGTACTTATTCTGTAGCCAGTAACCAAAGGGTCAATTAGCTATTGATTCCATTGGAGTGTTATAGTTCAAAGTCTACTTGACTAGCAGTTATTCTAAAAACAATCATTATCTTTGCTTATGATATTCATATTGTTGAATCCTTCAGATATTATACTGTTGAACCCATTGCCAGACATTGTTCCATTCATCATGATATATCCTTCTTGTTGTACTTAAACTTATTGAGCAAACTTGTTGCTCATCCTTGCTATATCATGAATTATATTGCAGCTAAGCCCGAGACCTCAGGAAAGGACAAGGGTAAAGGGAAGATGTAAGATTATTACGAGAAGTAGAATTTATCTTATGCTTAGTTTAAATTATGATTATGTAATGTGAACCCTAATATTTATTTTAGGGTATGATTTTAAGATGATATTAAGGTTATCGTATCTTGGGACTAGTAACACCTTTTGAATGAACGACGTACGTTTATTATATTCCACATTTTAGTTATTGTATGTTGTCTAGAGGTGGATGTTTGTAGTTTATCGTGATGACCGAACCGGGGTCAGAGGATCTGGATTCGGGGGTGTCACACTATCCATGCCATTGCATTGCATGAATATTATAAAGAGGGACATTTGTAGACACTTAAAATTTTGCATTTCTGTTACTAACATTGTAGGAGGACAAAATCATCTTTTAGAGATAACCCTGGAGGACAAGACAGTTCCAATTCCAGAAATCCCACCGGAGAAGCCTTTTCCATCTCGGAGATAACCCCGAGATATTCAATCCCGAAAACAACACCGAAAGTTTCAGTCTCAACCTCAGAGATAACCCCAAGGAGTGCAGTTGTAGTTCCGGAGATAACCCCAGAAAAGCTTGTTTTAACCCCCAGCAATCAGCTTCAACCTCAAAGATAACCCGGAGGCACTCAGTCCCAAAATTCGAGATAAACCTGAGAGGTCAGGAACACCTCAGAGACAACCCTGAGGACATCCAATACTTGCAGCAACCCAAACTCAGAGATAACCCTAAGCAACGACTGCTTTATCAGCCCAAACCGGAGATAACCCCAGTGAGGGGGAAAATAGTCATTTTGCCACCTCGATCCCACATGCGCGCCATCTCAACACATTTCAACATACATTCTACACAGCAATGTCCTACAAGAACCAAATAGCTGCAATCCCGAGTGACTACTATACAAGACAGCACACCGGATGGAATTTGAAGCTTGAAGACCAAGGGCATGGTCCAATCTTCCTGACTTCTTACAACCTCTAATCCCATGTCATTTGTGTAGTTCTCGACAACAGTACTCTGAAATAGGTCTTATACACCTTGATCGGATGCCCGGATTGAAGTTCTAAAAGTTTAAGTGGACATCACGTTGCACGCGTGCACGTACTTCGAGACGATGGGACCCACGGAGCCTGGGGCACCTCTGGCTATCGCAGGTACATCTGCGGCTGCCGCAGGTACACCTGCGACTCCCCCCTCTATAAATAGAGGGCTTCGGGTGGCCATTTTGTAAGAGAAAAGGACGAGGAAGCTCTGTCCAATCTGCTCTGTACACACTATAAACTGAGTGCTTTCTCATTTTAAACACTTGTGAGCTCATATATTGTTATATTTTTACCGATGGGAACCGAGTGTTCATCCATTTAAAGCCATAGAAGTCTTCTTTAGCAGTCCACTATAAGCCTTCTTACACCTTTCAAAGCCGTTTATCCACATTTTGCACACACCATTCTTCACGTTGAGAGTCGTGTTGTGTGTGTATGCCCGAACTTCGTTCCGTGGCTTTTTATTTCATTATATATATATATATGGACTAACATTATCGAGTTATGCCTAGATTGAGCCCGGACTCACGCCCGGAAGATTTATTAATTTTATATATATATATATATATATATATATATATATATATATACTTATATATAAACTATGGTCAAACTCGCTCGATGAGCCCGGATTTTATATCTGGAGCGTTTATTACTTTTATATATATACATATATATAAACTATTGTCGGACTCTGTTCGATGAGCCTGGATTTTATATCCGGAGCATTTACTGCTTTTATATATATATACTTATATATAAAGCTGTTATTAATTCTATTCGATGAGCTCGGATTTTATATTCTAGAAGCTTATCTTATATATATATATATATATATATATATATATATATATATATATATTATACCCATCAAACTCTATTTGATATTATATCTGGATATAATATTTCGATATATATATATATATATATATATATATATATATATATTTATATTTCTGTCAGCCCGGAGTTTACCTCGTGACCTTTTTACTACTTTATTTACATTTCGTCTCTTACTCGAGTTTACTTCGTATGGTGGTTGATCATCGCTATATATATATATATATATATATATATATATATATATATATATATATATATATATTTGATTTTATATATTTACATTTATAAATCCCCACGAAGTTTGCTTCGTGGTGGTTGATAGCCCAGATATATATATTTACTGACTTTTATATATATAATCGCCATGACTTTCATATAAATTGCTATATCATGTGAGCTTAGGAATCATATGATCATGATTCAGTCTCTCACGAATCTAGATTCGATTCCGTGATGGACATTTTTTTTCAGAGCAACTTTTGTACATTATTCATGGTGTGCGAATTTCCTTAGAAGCGGCTCTCATGCCCACAAGGAGTTCTAAGATCGCTATATATATTATTTTCTCGAAGATGATTCGCATCTCGAAAATAAAAGCAATCAAGCCGGACATTTAATAAAATGGAATTATCAAAGGCCTCAATTACTATTAAGCACAGGGTTTGAAAAACCTCTTTTACAAAACATCACTGCTATATCTTGTTAAAACTGAATTTTTACATAAATTCAAACCCTTTGTATATAGGTGCGAACAAGACATAGCACTACTTCCAAATAATTACACATTGACCCACATACACACACATTCATATAATAGTTTAATTAAAAATTGGCGGTCACCGTGGTAACACGGATGTCGGGGGGTGCCTAACACCTTCCCTCGGCATAAGCAAGTCCCCGGACCCTAACGAATCTCGGTTTCACATACCAATTTAGCAGTGTTACATCACGTGGTCAATGTGCAAACCTTTTCTCGGTTGAGTTGGTGCAACCATTTAAAAATACCAACTGGCAACTCTTACAGTCCAATTGTCGACATATAAATTTCAAACCTTTTCACAACTTGTTTTTTCAAACAAATCTCACCTAACATGAGAACACCAAAAGACAAGAACAGAAAAGGGACAGTAAAAATCCCGACGTCAACAGGACACCTCTCTTTGTAAATGATACAAGCAATAATATACAAGTCTCATATTTCTATTAGCTTCAACTTTACCCATAATGTCCCTCCAAAAATAACTCGAAAAAACTCGTCTCACGACCGGCAAGGCGCCTCAAGGCTCATCCACCAGGTTTGTATGGCATGGCGCCTCGCCACTTGTGGCAAAGAACCTCTCGGCAAACTGCCTGGCGCTCCGCGCCACTCCAAGCCTTCAACCTAGCACGCCCCTCGCCACCATAGCAAAAATTCATGTACCGTACCGCGAGGGGCTTCGCCCCCCGCACTCCTCTTCCCCCCGCGACCTTCGATGCCACCCTAATGGGCTACTACGTCGCTACACTTCACACTAGCCTTTTTTAATGATTTCTATGTTATGAGTGACAAGTTTTCAACAACTCTCAATAGTTGACTGCGCACCAAGAATCTCAACGCCGAAGATTCTCTTGGATTCACAACCTGGACACTATTACATATATCACTTTGCCAAGGGTTTGACTTCCAATATAGCTAGGATATGGATGCATGATATGCCATGCAAGTGCTTTTTCCTAATTTACTCCCCGTCTCACAAGAAGAGTGACATTGGTCAATTTCTTCTATTCAACAAAAGGATTTGAACAAATTGTACTTTCATGGAATTATCAGGAAATTAACAAGTATGACTCTTCTTGTGGGATAATATAAGATGAGACCATGGTTCAAAGTTACGTTACAGGTAGGACTGAGCAAAATACAGATAAAACCGAATAATTGAACTATTTTAACCGAATTTTTTCAGTTATTCGGTTAATTTTAGTAATTCGGTTATATCCGATTTTATTTCCGGTTTTCAGTTTCGGGTTTAATTTTTGTTTTTTGTTGTTCGGTTAACCGAATAACCGAAATAAAAAAGGGGCTTAAAAATTATAATTGTAGTCAATAGTCAGTAGACTCGGTACTTCTCATTCATAGTCCATAGATCTCAGAAGTTCTGAATCTCTCATCTCTCGAAGACTCATCTCATCTCTCACCTCTCGCCCCAAATCGATCTCTCTGCTCTCATCTCTCAGTCTCAGACCAGATCTTAGATCTTTATTCTTTCATCTCTCACCCCTGCCCTGCTTATGGCTTCTGCTGTTCTGTTGTTATACTTGTGCGAAGGAAATTCATGGTATGTTAGATGAGATTTTTCATCGTTTGAAAATGGCAGGCCACATAGCAAGCAAATATGAGGTGTTTTTTGACTTGGAGGAAGAGGAAAAAGAAAAGGCTCTGGTTTTTCATTGTGAGAAGATGGTTGTCGCCTTTGGACTAATTACCACAGAGAAGGGGTCTATCATCCGTGTGGTGAAAAATATGCGAATTTGTTCTGATTGTCATGCAGCTATAAAGTTGATCTCAGGAATTTACGAGAGGGAAATAGTGATTAGAGATCGTAGTCGCTTCCACCACTTTAAGGAGGGTTCTTGCTCTTGTGGAGATTATTGGTAATTTAATTATGACAGCAGGTCGATGCAGTGAGGCTTTGAGAGACAGACATATATGCATCAGTGACTGCTAGCCTTCAGTGTCTACTTCCTCGAATTTGTGAAAATATGGATTATGTACTGAAAATTTGAATCGCTAGGGCTTGGCTGGCTACATGTTGTTGACAGTTAGACATTTTATTCAGTTGATTGCTTACAAACTATTAAATTTGGTTATTATCCAAATAACCGAATTCGGTTATTCGGTTATTCAGTTTCGGTTAGTAGTTCGGATACCTAAAACAGTTGAATTTCGATTTTCGGTTATAACCGAAAAGCTAATTCGGTTCGGATAAAACCGAATGCTCACCCCTAGTTACAGGTTATGTTTCGAAAGGTAAGTTTTTAGCTTGGTATCGGTTTCGTTTTCATTTTGGACGATACGCAGTGAACTAGTTAAAAGTTTCAAAATAAGTTTAAAAAATTTAAGTAATAAGATCAATAAGATGAATAAATTATGTTCACAAAAAACACTATCTAGTGCATATAATATTGTTCAGATAAAAAAACAAACATTTGACAAATCTGTTTAATCAATTTTATGTTTAAATAAAGATGATATTGATACTATCTTAACTCAAAACTAAGTATATTTTAAAGTGTAATTGTTTTCAAGTTATAATTTACTAAGTATTATATTGGTAAAATTTAATTATAATTTAAGTACAAGTTAACTTAACTAATTATATATCAAGTACACCTTTTTTATATTTTTATGTTATACTTAATTAGGTGATATATAGGTAAATTTTAAGTATATACAATTTAACTTAATGAAGTATATTTGAAGTATAATATTTTTCATTTCTTAAGGTATACTTAACTAAGTATAATTTATAGAGAAATATTCGTCCACTTTTGTCATATTCCTATTATAATTTTCACCATATTGGATATTTTTTTTGGTGTTTCTCTATTTTATGATGTGATTTCTCCTTTATTTAGTCTGAAACTGATACATTAGGCCAAGTTGCTGAAATTTCATTGAAAATTATCTTTTATATAAATAATTCCTAATTTTGTGATACGTGTTAAGATTGCGGTTCGACACCGACCGATATCTAATTAATATTTTGGCATAATGAGACAGTATCTTTGGATATAAGGTGAGACAATAGAATTTCATTATTATATCATACTACTAACAACTTATTTTTAAGGGTAACATAGATTAATAAAAATATATTTTTAATATTTGTAAATTTTATATATAGGACTCGTTTTTTGTAAAATGGAAGGAATATTTTTCTACTAAATACCATATCATATACTCCATTAAAAAGGTTGTTTTACTTTTTAGAATAAGAGAAGAACAGAAGAACTTTTTTGCGTGGGGTACTTTATATTGATATATAAATAAGACTTGTTATAGATATGCCAATACCATGCCATGCACATATATATGCTTCTCCTTTTCCTTTACTTCCTTTACGGACAGTGGACATTGCCGGAATTAAAACGTTTTTAGAATGGTTCAAAATACATCAGTAAAAAAAAATTATTTATTAACGCTTGAAATGTTTCTTTCGGTTGTATATGATCGGAGAGGAGACAAATCAGATATTCGTGATTCAAGATAATTTGAAAACGTCTCAAAATTTTGGTCAATATCAAAATTTATGTAAAAATATTATTTTTTTATTTCATGCAGAAATACGTGAGAGATTCATGTAGAAATACGTGAGAGATTCATGTAGAAATATTATTTTTATATGAAAATATCAATTTTCTATATCGAACAAAGAAAATTAATCCAAACAGAAATCAACAAAAGGGAGAGTCTCTGAAGTAAATTCATGATATTTAAAAATATAAAATGTTTGTAGAAAATAATTTGGTAAATAAAGAACTTGATTTTTGTGATCATTCTTAAACCTCATGTAGCGACCTAGATTTGATTGTGTTTTAAGATCTTTCATTTAAATTTTATTGTAAAATAAAATTTATTCTATTTTTTAATTTATGGAGCGCATGTAGAAAATTTTAAACTTCTATTATAAACTACTATTATTATACATATAATTTTTAACTTCTATTTTTTACCCTGAGGTCTACCGAATACCCTAAACTATTTTTTTTTCAAAAATGATTTTGACGTTATAAATTTTGGGTCAAACGTGCCCCTTCCATTAACGAATTTGTCACCTTGATAAACGGGTGATAAACCCTCTATGATGTGGCTGACACGTGGCAATATTTGCTGACGTGTAACAAAATTCATTAACAAAAATAATTAAAAAATCTAATTTTTATTAATTATTTATTTTATTTTTCTTTAAAACAAAATAAATAATTAATAAACAAAATAAATATTTATATTTAATAAAAAATAAATATTTATATTTATATTTAATTCATTAATGTAAATAATTAATAAATATTATTACTATTATTATTAATAATTATTATAATTATATGTGTTATAATTATTACTATTATTATAATTACTATTATTATAATAATTATTATTATTATTATTGTTGTTATTATTATTACTATTATTATTATAATTATTTTTATAATTATATTATTAATATTACTATTATAATTATTATTATTATTATTATTATTATTATTATTATTATTATTATTATTATTGTAAACTAGTATTTGTCCGTGCTTTCAAGGCACGCACGTAATGAAAAATTAAATTAAAATTCAAAAAATACTACATTACCTAAATACTTTTACAACCTAAAATAACTTACAATCGCAACGTAATGTTAGGTTTGTAATATATTACGAACGCAATCAAATTGCAGACAAAAAGTGCGAGCGTGTAAAAATCAGAGTTTAAAAAATTTTACAAACCATATACCGGGATCATCCTTTATGCACAATTATTAATTAAACGAAAGATAAAGAATAAATCATACCTCGAAGATCGAGCTTCCTCGTAGTACAAGTTCACCTCCAAATCCTTTCGCGTTCAATCTTGAATCCACCCCAGGGTTTGGTTCCTTCCTTTCGATCAATGTTAGCCACCCAAATGTTTGGCCTCAGGGTGATCCACCAAGGAAGAATAAAATTCAAGAAGATGGGTATTTGGCTCAAACCCTAGTTTTCTTATCTCTACATAGAAAAGGTACTCTTCCAACTATTGGAATTATTACGCACTTTGTTAAATCAACAACCCATACCACCCATAATAAGACTCCTCTTATTTATAGATGTGGGCAACCCACCTTAACAATTAAGGAATTGGGTTTAATTAATTAATTCTTTTAATTAATTAAGCTCCCTAATCATATTAGGATAATTAATTAAACTCCTTTAACTAATTTTCCTTCCTAATCCAATTAGGAATAAATGAAAGTACTTATATTAAATTAATTCCTAAACTCTTTTAGAAATTAAAATAATAATAATTGTAATAATATTAATAAGACTCCTCTTATTAATTTATATTTAATATTTCTAAAATATTAAATAATAAATATTAAGCTATTTAATTTATTCTATCACCATAGATTAAATTAAATATACTACTTAATATATTACGATTATGCCATTAACTTCTTAAATAATTATTCTTCCTTTTATGGTGTGTGACCCTTTAGGTTCTCCATATTAAACCTAGGTTGTGAATAAATCAATTAGAACAATTCTAATCTTATTTAAATAAATAAATTAAATAATTAATTTATTTAAATAATATTTATTCTACAATAGGGATAAGCCTCCCTAGCGATCAACGATTTTCCGGATAATATAGATTTCAACATTAATCATAAAAGAACCTTTGAGTAAATAGTTGCAAATGACAATTCAATCCTTCCACCATCTAATGTCCCAATTAAATATAAGACATGGAATTCTTGTCAAGTCTTATTTTATTTAATTATATGTATTTCGACTCTTAAATGCACAACTCAAATAATGCAAATTAGAAACTCCTTTCTAATTTCATTACGCTTCGCCAAGGACTCTTTGGGTTGTCATTTATTGAATCACATAGACATTTCTCTTCTTTTTATTAGAAGTGGTAGATTCTTTATTGATCATACATTATCTCCATGTACAACTTATTATACCCAAGCATACCATTTGATATACCCTAAGGGTCTTAAGGAATAAGTCAAAGTATAACTCATCATACACAAGATACTATGATGATCTCAAGTCCAAGGATTACTAGTACTTTACTATCACTACTGAGGAATTCCTATCGACAGTAAATAAAACTCCATTAGGTATTCCTTAGTGAGCCACGTTCGATGAACTTATTCTCTAATAAGCACCTACATACTTGCTTTAGTGTCTCCACACAAATGATCATGAGATCAATCATCCTCATCCAATGAGCAAACAACGTATGTACCAATCTATCCCGGATTCACTAATCCCCAATTTAGTAATCCAATGATTGGGAACTATTTTAGTTTTAAGCTTTCTAAGAATTTAGATCTCATTAGAATGATCATCATCATTATTCTAAAAGCATTGCTTAAAACTATGGGTTTATCACATATTATAAAACAAAGATCATGTAGATAATTAAAAGCCTTTAATAAATTAATACTTTTTATTAATAAATGAATAAGATTGTTACAAAGTATATGCTTTATCATCAAACATGATTGGCTTGTGTGCATACTACTTTCAATCTCCCACTTGCACTAAAGCCAATCGTCATGGTAACTCATACTCTTCTTCTAAGTGATGATTATCCCTTTGTTGGATAAGCTTTAGTTAATGGATATGTAATGTTGTTCTTGAGAGTCCACTATCTCTATAGTGATTTCCCATCTTCAATGATTCTAATAATCAAATGAAAGTGCCACAACACATGTTTAGATCCAAGATGAGACTTAGAACTATTCCTAGTTCGTCAGAATGAACTTTTAATCCAAACAATCAACTTGCGACTTCATTTATAGCTATATACTTTGTCTTTATCACTAAACCAAGCAACTTTTGTTGTTTGGAACCTTTCAATTCAACGCACCAATTGCTCAAGGTAACACTTTACCTTAAAGTGGATTTTCGATCGTCTTGGTCCGTGCGAAAAACTTGAGTCCAGAAGCCCTCTAGTTTTAATTCGGACCCACCATGTTTGTGATCACATCCTTAGTGCTTGCGGTTAAGCACTTTAAGATATTTTCATCGACTCATAGTGAACTTCTCCATAATATACGATCGATCAACATCGGTCTCGTGACATTTCATTGCATGCATGACATTGTCACTCATGCGACCTCTCTTTTCGTGAGTCTGCGGGGACTATTAAGAGAGATACACTCCATGGCTCATCAACATGAGACATCTCTTGGAGTTTGCCATGCTAAACGACTTTAGCATCAAATGAATATACGTTCCTTGGGTTAAGTCGAGCATCCTCTTAAATCTATCTATATAGATTTATATCCCCAACTAAGATACTCTTCCAAATCATTCATGGAGGAATGTTTAGACAACTTTATCATTATTGATTGTAGCATTAGTATGTCATTCCTTATCCGTAGTATATCAACATATAATATTAGGAATGTCACGACGCTCCCACTGACCCTTTTGTACACACTAGAACTCTTACATCATCGAATGTAACTCTGGATCATCATCTTCTATGATGTGTACCTCATCATCATCATTCATGATGAATCCATACCTCCTAGGTATCTTCGGTACTATTCCAGATTTACGATTCAGTTGTGGTATAATAGGTCTATCTCTGAGTTCCTCTTATTTGACTTATAGTATTTTGTGGTTCTTGAACTTTTCAAGATCTATTATCCTCCCACTAGCCCCTTTTAATGATAAACACCTTTATCTTGTAATGGCGTGTTTTACAACAAACACATTTTGCTTAGTAGGATTATAGAACATTTACCCTAAACTTACTTTAGGATGTCCCACAAATTTGTATTTGTCAAATCTTGTCCCAAGCTTATCCTTTGAAACCGCTTTCACATAAGTTGGACAACCCCTTATCTTAACATACTTAAGATTAGGAATCCTCCCCATCCATAACTTTTATGGAGTCTTGGGGCGAGATTTTGAGGTTACCATTTTCGAGAGATGTCACGACCATTTCTAGGACATGACCCTGAGGGATTTGAAATGTCGACAAAATCATTATGGACCGCACCATGTTCAAATAGTATACGATTTTTCCTTTCGGATACATCAATCAATTATTGCGATCGGGATGTGTCCATTATGAGAAAACCATTTGAGATGATCTAGAAACTTATTGACAAGTATTTATTCCTGATCTAATCAAAGAATCTTAATACTTTGTCAATTTGTTTCATTCTCAATTCTTTGAACCTTCAAATAATTCACACTTGTATTTCAACAAATACATACATTCAACTCTTTGAATGATCATCTCATTTTCTTATACTAATTTGTTCAATATGCAAAATTATTTTCATGTAAGTCAAGTATACAAAATCCATTAAGTAATATTTCAGTTCTATACAAAACATTATTATTATAAATAGAACAACAATTGTTCTTAATTATAATACCAAAAATTTTATTGTCCAACAATAAAATGGAAATAATGTTTCTAACAAGAATTGGAATACAATAACAACTTATTGACTTAATAGATTTGCCCGTAGGCATTGCTAAACTATAAGTTTCTATGGCTAATATGCAGCAACCTTTGCTTCATTTCCCACACATAGGATTACTTACTTTGTTTAACTTTCTACTTCTGCTTGGTCCTTTCATAAATCTATATTTATGATAACCAAAGTTGATATCCAATATCCAAGTAGAACCTTGACTTAAAGAAAAATTTATTTTAAATTATGAACAAAATTGTATTGTAACCGAAACTTCACTAAGCTTCTTTGGTTAGCCTTTGCAAAATGCTTCTGCAGCTTTCTTTCCATTGTCCGAGCTTATTGCGGTGGAAGCAAACTCCTTTCTTTATCCGTGACGATTTTGTTCTTATTATCCTTTGTTTTTGCCTTTTCATTTACCTTCTTTGAATCGTTCTTCTTTCGAGAAGATCCTTTGGCCCCTACCAAAGAAGACTTGATCTTTCTTGGTTCGAAAGTGACTCTCAACATTTTTCAATATGTTAAGCAAATCACGAGGTCGATATCTAGCTTGTTCATATGAAAAATTCACAACAATTGTGAAAGGAGTCCCGGAGTGAGTGCAAGATCAAATCTTGGCTCAACTCTCCATCCATGACAAAACCCGTTGTCCTAATTGATCAATCAAATTGATTATGTTAAGAACTTTTTATGCATCTTTATAGTGCCATTGGCCATTCTAGATCGGAAGAGCTCCTTAGATATGTCGATATCTATCACCCTACTTTCCTCACCATCAACTACTTGATGATGCGGGAATATAGTAGAAGCATCCATAGTTTCATACGACGTGAAGCTCGTTACTTATAGATGCTGAGCATGATGCATCGAGCCAACTATGCATCATCTTGCCACTTTCTAAAAGTAGCAATATCTTCCTCAGAGGCATTATTCGCAACCATTGCGCAGGATAGGCGTATTATGACATAAGATAGCTTTTCACCATGCGAGAACTATTCTCAAATTCTTAACCAATCCGAGTAATTGGTTCGATTAATTTAGCATTGAATATGCTTCGCAGTTGATAGTAATTTTTTAGACATTGTAAAAATTTCGTAAATGAATTTGTAATTAACAACATTTTAACATACATTCTATTATTAATTACCAAAATAAATTAGGTCTTGTTTTAAATTGGTATCTCCCACTATTTTCTTCAAACTATATTACCCTCACTTATGTAGTTAAAGCAAAATCTAATTAAAGATTTGCTAGTGAGAATAAGGATCCCATTTCAAATGTATATAGCCTTGTGGTGAGTATTAATAACAAACTATATATAAATAAATAGGTAGACAACTTTTGTCAATTACATCAACTACGCAACTCCTTTTCTTTTTGCCTCTTAGATTATTTTGATCAAGTGGTGGCACATCCGAATCAAAATTATCCAAGTTAAGTCCAACCTAGCACTCCATATATTCAAAAAAAGAAAATATCATCCTTGTGGTGACACAACAAAACAATATTGTTCAATTTTCTTTATAAGCATCAAATGTGATAAATTAACATCTTAAATACTTAATACTTGCCTTTGTGGTGATACAACAAACTCATATTAAATATTTAATACTCTATTAATTTTATCATGTTAGAAGGCTGCACGCTCGATATTCCAAATATCTTTGAACGCTTAGGACTTAATATAAAAATCGAGGGGTTTGTTATTAATTTGTCTCATCTTGTTTTAGCTGCATTACATATATATATATAAAATACGCGTCATATTAATGAACATGCGAAGCATGTTTGCATAATATATAATATATATAGAATAAGCATGCACATATAGAATACTATATTCTACTACGGATTGATTATGGACTTTATTCTAGTTTGGTTCACTAGAGCCACCAAGTGAACCAAAAGGTCAAAACCCTAGGGGTGCAAGAAATAATATTTAAATATAACTATTACATTTAAACCCGGGCTCCATTACAAATGGGTGTTCAAGCGCTCCTTGCTCCTTGATCTCCAATTTTTCAAAATTAATTCTAACTATTCCTATTACAAAACTATTTTAAAATAAATAGAAACCCCGATCGTGATCCAAGGGAAGTACATAGGAGGAGATAAAATTTACATTCGAAAAAATTAGAGAAGGCGAGGAACGCAGAACTTCATTTAATAAAACCCATACATTCACGCATCCAACTAAAATAAAATCCAATCATATCGGGTCAATAGTCCATAATCAATCCCATTTATTATCATACACATCACCATACGCATCAATAAATAACATTCATCTCATGAATAATAAACATTTAATATATATATTGATATCATTTAATGGGCAAATTTAGTTAGTATAAAATCTATTTTGAATCAAAATAAACTCCTTTATTTTAATCCAAATTTAAATCAAAATAAAACTATTTTATTTTAATTTATCCAATTTTGAATAAAATAAACTATTTTATTTTAATCAAAATCTTAATCAAAATAAACTCATTTATTTTAATTAATTATGGAATCCAATTCCATATATATATATAAAAAATCTTTAATTAAAATAAACTCTTTATTTTAATTAATTATGGAATCCAATTCATGTAAAAAAAAATCTTTTATTAAAGGAAACACGGATTATATTTCCTATTCACAAATAAACTCCCTTTATTTTGAATAATATGAAATCTTATTTCATATTTAAATAAACTCCTTTATTTAAGGAAATTAGGATTCTCTTTCCTATTCACAAATAAACTCTTTTATTTTGAATAATATGAAATCTTATTTCATATCTAAACAAACTCCTTTATTTAAGGAAAGATGGATTTCTTTACCTATTCACAAATAAACTCCTTTATTTTAGGAAAAATAAAATCCAATTTCAACTCCAATTAGTTATTATGGAATCCAATTCCAACTCTAATTAGTTAAGATGAAATTCTAATTTTAAAATTAAAATAAACTCTTTTATTTTAATATTTAAAATAAACTTTTATTTTAAAATTAAAATAAATATTATTTTAATTATAAAATTATTAAGAATAATATATTATATATATATATATATATATATATATAATATATTATAAAATAATAAAATAATAGAATATATATATATATATATATATATATATAAAACCATACTGATTTTTATATATAATATATATATATATATATATATATATATGTTATATCCGTTCCTTTTACTTTTTTAAAACGTGCACTGAGGCTGAAAAGATATAGATAAATATATATATATACCGGGCAAGGCCATATGAAATATATATATATATACCGTATAATATTGCATAAATTTTAATCATTGAGTTGTTTTAAATTGCTTAGTACGAGTCATGATCTGCCTTTAATTTTTTTTTTTTTTTTTTTTTTTGTTTCGCAGCCTGCTACCTCATTTTCACGTGGCCCACAAAAATTATTATCAAATCCATGCAAGAGAAGAAAAAGCAACTTGTTCGGTTTTTTTTTTTTTAAATTTTATACAATTAAACTATGCCCAATTAAATTGTTCTAAACACATATCAATATGCATATCAAATCTGAACAATTAATAATTTGCATATAGGTTTGGCTCTGATGCCACTGTTAGGTTTGTAATATTCATGAACGCAATCAAATTGCATAAAAAGTGCGGAAGCATGTAAAAATCAGAGTTTAAAAAATTTTACAAACCATATACCCGGATCATCCTTTATGCACAATTATTAATTAAACGAAAAGATAAAGAATAAATCATACCCTTGAAGATCGAGCTTCCTCAGGTACAAGTTCACCTCCAAATCCTTTCGCGTTCAATCTTGAATCCACCGGGTTTGGTTCCTTCCTTTGATCAATGTTAGCCATCCAAATGTTTGGCCTCTAGAGGTGATCCACCAAGGAAGAATAAAATTCAAGAAGATGGGTATTTGGCTCAAACCCTAGTTTTCTATCTCTATAGAAATGGAGTACTCTTCCAACTATTGGAATTATTACGTACTTTGTTAAAGTCAACAACCCATACCACCCATAATAAGACTCCTCTTATTTATAGATGTGGGCAACCCACCTTAACAATTAAGGAATTGGATTTTAATTAATTAATTCTTTTAATTAATTAAGCTCCCTAATCTTATTAGGGATAATTAATTAAACTCCTTTAACTAATTTTTCTTCCTAATCCAATTAGGAATAAATGAGAGTACTTATATTAAATTAATTCCTAAACTCTTTTAGAAATTAAAATAATAATAATTGTAATAATATTAATAAGACTCCTCTTATTAATTTATATTTAATATTTCTAAAATATTAAATAATAATATTAAGCTATTTAATTTATTCTATCACCATAGATTAAATTAAATATACTTAACATATTATTACGATTATGCCATTAACTTCTTAAATAATTATTCTTCCTTTTATGGTGTGACCCTTTAGGTTCTCCATATTAAACCGGTTGTGAATAAATCAATTAGAACAATTTAATCTTATTTAAATAAATAAATTAAATAATTAATTTATTTAAATAATATTTATTCTACAATAGGATAAGCCTCCCTAAGCGATCAACGACTTTCCAGATAATATAGATTTCAACATTAATCATAAAAGAACCTTTGAGTAAATAGTTACCGTACAATTCAATCCTTCCACCATACAATGTCCCAATTAAATATAAGACATGGAATTACTGTCAAGTCTTATTTTATTTAATTATATGTATTTCGACTCTTAAATGCACAACTCCAAATAATGCAAATTAGAAACTCCTTTCTAATTTCATTCGCCAAGCCAAGGATCTTGGGTTGTCATTTATCGAATCACATAGGACATTTCTCTTCTTTATATAGAAGTGGTAGATTCTTTATTGATCATACATTATCTCCATGTACAACTTATTATACCCAAGCATACTCTTTTGATATACCCTAAGGGTCTTAAGGAATAAGTCAAAGTATAACTCATCATACACAAGATACTATGATGATCTCAAGTCCAAGGATTACTTGTACTACTATCACTACAGAATTCCTATTGACAGCAAATAAAACTCCATTAGGTATTCCTTAGTGAGCCACGCTCGATGAACTTATTCTCTAATAAGCACCTACATACTGCTTTTAGATGTCTCCACACAAATGATGATCGTGAGATCAATCATCCTCATCCAATGAAAGCAAGCAACGTATGTACCAATCTATCCGGATTCACTAATCCCCAATTTAGTAATCCAATGATTGGGAACTATTTTAGTTTTAAGCTTTCTAAGAATTTAGATCTCATTAGAATGATCATCATCATTATTCTAAAAGCATTGCTTAAAACTATGGGTTTATCACATATTATAAAACAAAGATCATGTAGATAATTAAAAGCCTTTAATAAATTAATACTTTTTATTAATAAATGAATAAGATTGTTACAGTATATGCTTTATCATCAAACATGATTGAAACAAGGTAATACTACTTTCAGAACAATTATCATAATTCACTACACTACCACAATAATTAATTTTTCTTTAAAAATAGATATCCAGGAAAATCTAAACATGTCTACAAAACTTACAAATTATCAATAACAATTTTCATAATTCTTACTACTACTACCAATAATAATAATAATAATAATAATAATAATAATAATAATAATAATAATAATAATAATTATTATTATTATTATTATTATTATATTATTATTATTATTATTATTATTATTATGTTATTGTTGTTGTTGTTGTTGTTGTTGTTGTTGTTGTTGTTGTTGTTGTTGTTGTTGTTGTTGTATTTTTATTACTATTATTATTACTATTATTATTACTATTATCATAATTATTATTATAATTATAATAATATTATAATTATTATTATAATTATTATTACTATCATTATTATAATTATTATTACTATTATTATTATAATAATTATTATTATAATCATAATAATTATTATTACTATTACTAATAATATTATTATTATTATTATAATAATTATTATTATTATTATTATTATTATTACTATTATAATTATTACTATTCGTATAATTATTATTAATTATTACTATTATTATTAATTAGTATTATATGTATTATAATTATTACTATTATTATAATTACTATTATTATAATAATTATTATTATTATTATTGTTATTATTATTACTATTATTATTACTATTATCATAATAATTATTATAATTATTACTATTATTATTATTATAATTATATTGTTAATATTAATATTATAATTATTATAATTATTATAATTATTATTATTATTATTATTATTATTATTATCATTATTACTATTACTACTACTATTACTATTACTACTATTATAAATAATATTATAATTACTACTACTATTATTATTATTATTATTATTATTATTATTATTATTATTATTATTATTATTATTATTATTATTATTATTATTGAGATTAAGTTGGAAGATTAAGAATTGAGATGAAATCTCAATCGTCCTTGTGCTTTGTCAAATAAAAGATTCAAAATGGTTCAGCTTCTCTTGCGTATTAAGAGATGGTTTATTCAATTTCTAATAGAGAAGTGATCGTTCGTTCATCTAGAGGGTTGACTGAATGGAATCGTTCGTTCATTAAAAAAAATTTAGCATTTCAAACATTGCCTTTTAATTATGCTTTTGAAAGAATCATTAATTCTAGTAAAGATTCTCTTTCGTAATCAATTTTATTCTCTCTATAGAAACACACGTCCCAAAGACTCTTTTTGTGATCCTTTGAACTCCACACCAAAACACAATCATCATCTCATACCCAAAATCATCATAACCATGTGTAATTAGTTAACTTTACATAAGACATAACACAAAAAATATACATATGTAGCCTATAGAGAAACAACTTCGTATTCTTTACAGCTTACACCAAGTATCATTCAATGTATACCTGAAAATATGTGAGTCAAAATAAAATAATTATAAATTTAAAACATAAGACCTCTTACTTTAGACTAATTAGCAAATCTGACCCTCCTATTTGTCATGTTTTCGCTAAAGTGTTCCTTATATTTTTTTGGCACAGTTGTTCCTCAAATATGCATTAGTTGTGCAAAAGTGTTCCTTCTCTATTTTTGGTCAATTTTCGTTAGACAAATGTTTTCCCAAACTTTTATCATTTTTATTTATATATCCACTAAATATAAATATGTATATTATCATTTTCATTTAACTTGATATAATTAATTAAATTATGAACTTGTGCGATAAATGTTAAAAAATAACAAATATTTATTAAAATATTAAAATTTTAGTAATCTACATTAAAGCACAATTTTTTCTAATGTAAAATAAAATTTTAATACCTATAAAAGTGCAAATTAACACAAAAAATTATATTTTTTCAAAATATTAAAATTTACGTAAAATAAACTTATAAAAATTTATTACTTAAACTAATATTATATATCATATAAAAAATATTAAAATTATGTTAATTATCACATCTAGTATTTTAACTTTAGATATCACATCATACCAACAATTAACCAATTTTCTAATTTGTTAACATTTGTTCTATTTGATAAAGAAAAAGAATCTATTTAATTTTTGATTTTGTAATTATTTTGTAATTTCTTTTTTATAAGTAATTTTTTATAATTAAATTATGACCTTGTTTTTAATTTTGTTTTCTTATCATTGATATTTTTATGTATTATACATTTAAAAATGTACGATACTCCCAAAAAAATTATAATTTAAAATAAAATATTAAAATACCAATTAATGAAGTAAATGGATGAAGAGGGAAAGAGAGACCCATCTAGAGGAGAGAGAAAGAGAATGAGAAGAGGAATTGGAGGAGAGAGAAAGAGAGAATGAAGAGGAAATAAGAGCAGGGAGAGGAGAGAGAAAGGGAGAAGGAGTAGAGGAGAGAGAAAGAGAAGGAGGAGAAAATTTGGGCGGAATTTTATGTGTGTAAAATGGAATATGAGCCTTTAGATTAAGTTAGAATGAATATGAGTCGTTGTTGTGCTTTCTCAAATTATAGAATTTAAATTGGAGTTCTGTTTTAATATATAGAAGTTTATTTTTGTCGAGGGAACATTTGAATATGGTTTTTAAATTACTAACGTCTAATGTGTACATGCACGCTAGGATATAATAACTAAAATATCATAAACTTTTGGTTTTAAACAAATAGGCCTCAGTTGAGCTTAAATGAACATAACACAATTTTAGCTCACTTAATTATTTAAAGGATAAGATCAAGTGTTGGTCAAATGGTTCAATTCGTATTTATCCTCCCTTTAGTGTAATAGTGTGTGTTATGATGAAATGATGATGAATGCATTATTGACTTAATGATACCAAATAAAAAATATATATTTAAAGGACAAAGGGGGTTAATTTTAATTCGACTTGTAAAGTGAGCTCGAATCAAGTTAAATAAGTTCAATAAAATTTAAATGAGTTGAGTTGATGGAGTTGTTAATTGTTCTATATTCTAATTATCACACTCTTAATTTCCACATGCAACTTTTCTATTATTTTTTTCTTTGCTTTCTTTTACTCTTTTCTTTTCCTTAGCATTAAATGGGCAAAAATTTCAATAATCAAACATTTCTATTTAAAGTCTCAAAGGTTAAATAAATGCCAAACAAAGAAAAGATAAATTCTATAAAGCAATATAATTTATACTTTGGGGCTATTAGAATTTAGGATCACACACGCACACGACAATAGAGAATTAAGATTCACACACAGAGATTTACGTGGTTTTCCAATTTGGGTACTCCACAGGCGGCTTATTGTTTATTGATGATTTCTTGATTACATAGGGCTTACAATAGATAGTATTTATATCCACTAATCATATTCCAACCCTACTTCACATTATGTCTCAATTACCCATAATGTTCTTCCAAAAAATAACCAAGAAAAACTCGATCGTGCGAAATGGCATGCCCAGGCCGGCTCCTGTGCTATCTCTGGCGCACCCTGTGACGCCCCCAAATCCAGGTTCTCTAACCTCAGATTCGGTGTTCACGATCTATCATCATCATAAGCATTCTATAACTATTACGAAATAATAAACATACATTGTTCATTATAATAAAGTCTCATAACATGGTCCCGAGGTCTTTATAACCTTAACTTTAAACACACCATTCAATTTACAAATAGTTTACTTAAGAAATTCCATCAGATAATAATTAAATTAACATTCATTCTAAACTACTCCTAGATCTTGCCCTTGCCCTTGTCCTTCGTGTTGGATCCTTCAGGCTTAACTGAAATAGATGTCATGATATAGCAAGGGTAAGCAACTAATTTGCTTCGCAAGTGTATATACGAGGAAGATATATCATGACTTAAAAAGAAATATTGCGTTCAATGTTCAACAATAGTATAAGATTGTGAAGGAACATGAATTAATAATCAACAATTGAATATTCGATAATTGAATAACATGAACTGAGTGGTTTTGAAATAACCATGAACATTTGCCAAGGTGCTCAGTTATTTACACTGGACCTCTTAATAAGTTTTTGGTATTCAAGGGGATCAGCCTTTCATACCTCGTGATTTATGCATAAACACTTAATAATCCGGCATTGATATCATGTCTTAATCAAATTTGTCATTTTCTCAGTCAAGAGTTCTTATCATATCAATTTAATAAGAACAGCTATTTAAAATACATTTGATTTAACAAATTTAGACATGCTTGATCTAGCTGATACAATTAGCATAGATCTATCTCACAAACAGTTCATAAATTAAAGAACTTTAATTTAATTCACAGTTCAATAATAGTATAACAGGAATTCAATTGCACAAAGTGCGAATTTTAATAATCGATATAGATATGAATAATCATCAATAATTATTCACTAACATGCTTTGAAACATAATAACTCGAGTTTGAGTTAGGAAACTTGCCTCATCTGTAGATTACAGCTACGCAATTAATTTATATCCACTATGCAGTTAACTTATCTTCCTTTGAGAGACCTATAATTAATCTTTCAATTAGTCATAGTATAACCTTAGATTATGTAATCACATAGATACATTACCTTTAGTTCTTATAAACATTATCTTGCCTCGATAATGTTACTATTAATTAACAATTACCTTTAATTCACTTAATATTATTAATCTTGATAATATTTAATTCACCTTTTAGTATTATTAGTTCCCTAATAATACTTTCATTCGCTTACTAATATTATTAACATCTTAATAATATTTTAATACCTTACTAATATTATTAATCCTCTTTAATAATATTTTAATCATGTATTAATATTATTACCTTAAAATATCTTACTTATGCTTTAGTATTATTAATAAATTAATAATACTTTTAATCATTTATTAATATTTTATTCATTTACTAATATTATTAATCATTTAATAATATTTTATTTATTTACTAATATTATTAATCATTTAATAATATTTTATTCATTTACTAATATTATTAATTATTTAATAATATTTTATTCATTTACTAATATTATTAATCATTTAATAATACTTTATTTATTTATTAATGCTTAAATCAAATATTATTAATCATTTAATAATATTTTATAGAAATTTTAATCTTAATATTTTTATTTACTTAACAATTTTATATTCTAATATTATTAATATCATAATAATATTTTAATGGATTAATGGATTAATAAACAATTTATTCTAATTGTTCACCCTTTAGTAAACCTTTATTTAATATCCATAAAAGGTCATAAATGATATTTCTTATCATAAATTACCAAAATGTCCTAAGATAGTCATGATGTATCATATTATGAGTATTCAAGCATAGAAACCATATTTTTATTATTAAAGACATCATTTAACTATTTATTTCCTTTTATTCATAACTTAATCATTTTTAGGAAAAATAGTAAACTAACTCCAAAAATTCTCAACTTCTGGATTTTGATAGAATATGAACCTACAAGGATCTCCAAATTTTCCTGGAATTTTAGAAAATGATTTACTATTTTTAAAGTGCCCAAAACACTCGGAACTTGCTCTATTTTTCATAAATTGAGTTTTGCTTAGACAAATATGAAATTTTCAGGTATGCTCTCCTAACATACATGTACCAATTGTAAAAATTTCGGAATTTTTCAGTGTATACACAGTGAGATATTCGAAGGTTAATATTTCGGAGTCCTTTACGGAAATGGCCGTTACGCACAACCTATACATTGAAACGGGTCCGTTCTTTTTCCTACATGAAGATAACTTCTTAAGGTACCTCTGTGATGTTTTCCAGATTTTTAAAAGATAAGAAACTGACCGAAACAGCCTCATGAAAAATGGATCAGTAGCTATTTTAGGGTTTTCAAAGCCTCAACATACAAAGTGGACTGTTTTGGGGAAAACAGTCCCAAAATTTTCAAAATATGCTAGATTTGTGTTTTATCACTTGGGTTTACTAGGTAACTCATGCATCTAGCACCCCCCTTTGACGGATCACAAATCCAAGTTGTAAAACTTGAGTTACACAAGATTTAGTGGAAGAAAAACAAGAGTTTTCACCCTTGGAGAACATATGCTCATTTCTTCCTCTAAGCCTTTGATCTAACACTCAAGATACTTAGTTCTATACATGATGATATGTAGAACTAGGGTATCTTGAGTATTTGAACATAACCCCAACAAAACTCAAGCTAGAAAAACAAAGTAAAAGAAGAAGATGAAGGTAGTTTATACCTTGACTTAGTTTCTACCTTTCTTGATTTTCCAAAGTAGTTTCTAAACTTAGGATGCATGAACAAACAAGCACTCCTATCTCTCTCTCTATGGCCGAAACCCTCTCTCTCTTTTCTCACTTTTGAAGTTGGCTAGCTTGGGAGCAAAAGATAGAAGAAGGAGAGATGAAGAGAAAATGAGATGTTGGAAGAATGAAATGTGTCTACAAAATGAAATGGGTAATTCACTAATAACCCCCATACTTTTATTGACCCATGGTTGAAGGCTTTGCCTTATCCTTTCAATTAGCTTAAACCTGTAATTAAGAGTGCTTAATAGATTTCAACCAATGAGGGCTTGACACACATGTAATTGTGTGTAAGAGTTACCAAATAAGGGACTTGATTAGCATAACCATCTTGCCATAAAAAGGCCTAAATGGCCGGTTCCTTTAGCCCCCAATACTCCCCCATTTTGCTTTTAGTTTATTGCACAAATTAGATTTATCAAAAGTCTAAAATACCCTTAATCAAGTGGGCTAAGTATTGGTTTGAATGTTACTTCATTTGGGCTCCCTCTTTAATTGTTTTGTGCTATGTACTAAACATAGTCTAGCAATTTTAGTATATGTTACCCAATTTGATGATTTAGGGTTTCCATTCCTAATATTATGAAATTTAATTACTTAAACATGTGACTTTAGCTCATAACCTAATTAGACTTACAAGAATTAGGTTTAAAATTATTAGTCACCTGAAATAATAAGTTTACCTACTTAAGTTAGTATACATATTAAATACTAACTTTTCCTTATTACCATAACTCTTAGGTTATTTAATTGTCTCACCTAATGTATAATTAGGTTACGAAGCTTTCATTTTTAATGAAATCTATAAATATATATATCCATAACTATAGCATATATGTTAATTGACTCATGCACCACTTCGCATAGGTTGTCACATATTAAATCAACTGTATAACACAAAGTTTTAAATACCAATAATGTACATACATATATAGTGACTTAAAATTCGGTTATTACATTACATCCCCTTATAAGAATTCCGTCCCACGAATTACCTATAGGGTTACTCAAAAGATGTGGATAATTTTCCTCATCTTTTCTTGAGTTCCCACGTAGCTTCTTCAAAGATTGTGGTTCCTCCAAAGAACTTTTACAGAACGTATAACCTTATTTCGCAATTTCTGTTCTTTTCTATCTAAAATTTCAACAGAAATTTCCTCGTCACGACAAATCCTTTTCGACTGAATTGGCTCGCACGATATCACGTGCTTATAATCAAAGCTTATATGGTCGTCAGAAAGATCGGCGACACATGAAACACATTATGAATATGTTCCAGTTCAGGAGGTAGAGCTACCTCGTACGCCACTTTGCTTATCTTCTTCAAAATCTCGAAGGGTCCAATAAATCTTGAACTCAGTTTACCTTTCTTTCCAAACCTTATCTTCCCTTTCCAGGGAGATACTTTCAAAAATTCATAGCTTCCCACTTCAAAATCTCTCTTCTAGCGATGTAAGTCTGTATACTTCTTCTGGCGATCTTGAGCTGCTACTAGTCGGGCTCTTATCACCTTGATGATCTCTACAGTCTGCTGCACCAGTTCTGGTCCCAACAGTCGACGTTCACCCACTTCATCCCAGCATAAAGGCGTTCTACATTTCTTTCCATACTATGCTTCGTACGGCGGCATTCCGATGCTGGCGTGATAGCTATTGTTGTATGCAAACTCTACTAATGGAAGATGATCCTCCCAGCTACCCTTGAAGTCCATCACACAAGCTCTGAGCATGTCTTCAAGCGTTTGAATCGTTCTCTCGCTTTGCCCATAGGTCTGAGGATGATACGCAGTGCTCATCAGTAGTTGCGTCCCCATTCTTTCCTGAAGACTCTTCCAGAAGTTTGACGTGAATCGCAGATCTCTATCCGACACAATAGATACTGGTACGCCATGTCTCGAGATAATTTCTTTGATATATAATTTGGCTAGCTGGTCCAGACTATACCTGATCTTGATCGGCAAAAAGTGAGCTGACTTCGTAAGACGGTCTACAATCACCCATATGACGTCGTGCCTTTTTTGCGTTACTGGAAGTCCCACCACAAAATCAATCGTGATGTGCTCCCATTTCCACTCTGGAATCTCTAAAGGCTGTAGTAATCCACTCGGTCGTTGATGCTCTGCCTTGACTCTCTGACAAGTTAGACATCTGCTGACGCATTCTATAACCTCTCTCTTCATGTTTGGCCACCAAAAGTGTTGACGTAAATCTTGATACATCTTTGTGTTAGGTTTGTAATATTCATGTGCGCAATCAAATTGCATAAAAAGTGCGGAAACGTGTAAAATCAGAGTTTAAAAATTTTACAAACCCTAAACCCGGATCACCCTTTATGCACAATTATTAATTAAACGAAAAGATAAAGAATAAAATCATACCCTTGAAGATCGAGCTTCTTCAGGTACAAGTTCACCTCCAATCCTTTTCGCGTTCAACTTGAATCCACCGGGTTTGGTTCCTTCCTTTGATCAACGTTAGCCACCCATGTGTTTGGCCTCTAGAGGTGATCCACCAAGGAAGAATAGGAATTCAAGAAGAAGGGGTATTGGCTCAAACCCTAGTTTTTCCTATCTCTATAGAAAAGGCGTACTCTCCAACTACCAACTATTGGAATTATTACGTTGTCTTGATATCTGATATAAGACTCCTCTTATAAAGATATCAAGTAACCCTATTAAAATAAGGTATTATTTAATTAAACCCTTTTAATTAAATGGGCTCCCTAATCTTATTAGGGATAATTAATTAAACTCCTTTAATTAATTTTCCCTCCTAATCCTATTAGAAATAAATGAGAGTACTTATATTAAATTAATTCCTAAACTCTTTTAGAAATTAAAATAATAATAATTGTAATAATATTAATAAGACTCCTCTTATTAATTTATATTTAATATTTCTAAAATATTAAATAATAATATTAAGCTATTTAATTTATTCTATCACCATAGATTAAATTAAATATACATAACATATTATTACGATTATGCCATTAACTTCTTAAATAATTATTCTTCCTTTTATGGTGTGACCCTTTAGGTTCTCCATATTAAACCTATTGTGAATAAATCAATTAGAACAATTCTAATCTTATTTAAATAAATAAATTAAACAATTAATTTATTTAAATAAATAATATTTATTCTACAATAGGGATAAGCCTCCTAGCGATCAACGACTTTCCAGATAATATAGATTTCAACATTAATCATAAAAGAACCTTTGAGTAAATAGTTACCAGATAATTCAATCCTTCCACCATACAATGTCCCAATTAAATATAAGACATGAAATTATCGTCAAGTCTTATTTTATTTAATTATATGTATTTCGACTCTTAAATGCACAACTCAAATAATGCAAATTAGAAACTCCTTTCTAATTTCATTCCGCCGCCGCCAAGGACTCTTTGGGTTGTCATTTATCGAATCACATAGGACATTTCTCTCTTTAATAGAAGTGGTAGATTCTTTATTGATCATACATTATCTTCATGTACAACTTATTATACCCAAGCATACCCTTTGATATACCCTAAGGGTCTTAAGGAATAAGTCAAAGTATAACTCATCATACACAAGATACTATGATGATCTCAAGTCCAAGGATCACTCAGATTACTACTATCACTACAGGAATTCCTATTGACAAGCAAGTAAAACTCCATTAGGTATTCCTAGCGCGAGCCACGCTCAAAGTGAACTTATTCTCTAATAAGCACCTACATACTTGCTTTAGTGTCTCCACACAAATGATCATGAGATCAATCATTCTCATCCAATGAGCAAGAACAACGTATGTACCAATCTATCCGGATTCACTAATCCCCAATTTAGTAATCCAATGATTGGGAACTATTTTAGTTTTAAGCTTTCTAAGAATTTAGATCTCATTAGAATGATCATCATCATTATTCTAAAAGCATTGCTTAAAACTATGGGTTTATCACATATTATAAAACAAAGATCATGTAGATAATTAAAAGCCTTTAATAAATTAATACTTTTTATTAATAAATGAATAAGATTGTTACAAAGTATATGCTTTATCATCAAACATGATTGGCTTGTGTGCATATTACTTTCAATCTCCCACTTGCACTAAAGCCAATCGCCATTGTATCTTATACACTTCTTCTCTAAGTGACGATTATCCTGCTGTTGGATAAGCTTTAGTTAATGGATATGTAATGTTGTTCATGAGAGTCCACTATCTCTATAGTGATTTCCCATCTTTCAATGATTCTAATAATCAAATGAAAGTGCCACAACATATGTTTAGATCCAAGATGAGACTTAGGAACTATTCCTAGTTCTGTAATGAACTTTTAATCCAAACAATCAACTTGCAGCTTCATTTATAGCTATATACTTTGTCTTTATCACTAAACCAGCAACTCTTTGCTGTTTGGAACCTTTCCAATTCAATCGCACCTTGCTCAAGATAACGCTTTACCTTAAAATGGATTTTCTGTCATCTTGGTCTGTCTGAAAAACTTGAGTCTGTTAAGCCCTCTAGTTTTAATTTAGACCCACCATGAATATGATCACATCCTTAGTGCCGGTTAAGCACTTTAAGATGTTTTTTCACTGACTCATAGTGAACTTCTCCGAATATGGTCGATCAACATCAGGTCTCGTATATTTCATTGCATACATGATAGTCACTCATGCGACCTCTCTTTTCAGGAGTCTGTGGGGACTATTAAGAGAGATACACTCCATAGCTCATCTACATGAGACATCTCTTGGAGTTTGTCATGCTAAACGACTTTAGCATCAAATGAATATACATTCCTTGGGTTAAGTCGAGCATCCTCTTGAATCTATCTATATAGATTTGCATCCCCAATAATGATACTCTTCCCAAATCATTCATGGAGGATTGTTTAGACAACTTTATCTTTACTGATTGTAGCATTGATATGTTATTCCTCATCCGTAGTATATCAACATATAATACTAGAAACCTTACCTCATCGTATGTAACTCTGGATCATCATCTTCTATGATACGTACCTCATCATCATCATCCATGATGAATCCATACCTCCCAGGTATCTTCGGTACTATTCTAGATTTACGATTCAGTTGTGGTATAATAGGTCTATCTACAGGTTCCTCTTATTTGACTTATAGTATTTTGTGGTTCTTGAACTCTTCAAGATCTATTATCCTCCCACTAGCCCCTTTTAATGATAAACACCTTTATCTTAAAAGGCAGCGTGTTTCGTAATAAACACCTTTTGCTAAGTAGAATTATAGAACATATACCCTAAACTTACTTTAGGATGTCCCACAAATCTGTACTTGTCAAATTTTGTCCCAAGCTTATCTTTTGAAACCTTTTCACATAAGTTGGACAACCCCTTATCTTAACATACTTAAGATTAGGAATCCTCCCTGTCCATAACTTTTATGGAGTCTTCAAATAATTTTGAGGTTACTTTTTGTAGATATATGACCATTTCTAGGACATGACCCTAGAGGGATATTGGAATGTCGGTAAAATCATTATGGACCGCACCATGTCCAACAAGGTACGATTTTTCATTCAGATACATCAATCAATTATTACGTATCAGGATGTGTCCATTATGAGAAAATCATTTGAGATGATCTAGAAACTTATTGCACAAGTATTTATTCCTTGATCTAATCAAAGAATCTTAATACTTTGCCAATTTGTTTCACTTCTGAATTCTTTGAACCTTTCAAATAATTCACACTTGTATTTCAACAAATACATACATTCAACTCTTTGAATGATCATCTCCTTTTCTTATACTAGTTTGTTCAATTTACAAAATAATTTTTCACGTAAGTCAAGTATACAAAATCCATTAAGTAATCTTTCAGTTCTATACGAAACATTATTATTATAAATAGAACAACAATTATTCTTAATTATAATACCAAAAATTTTATTGTCCAACAATAAAATGAAAATAATGTTTCTAACAAGAATTGGAATACAATAACAACTTATTGACTTAATAGATTTGCCAGTAGTAAAGTGCTAAACTATAAGTTTCTATAGCTAATGCAGCAACTTTTGCTTCATTTCCCACACATAAGATTATTTATCTTTGTTTAGCTTTCTACTTCTTCTTGGTCCCTTCATAAATCTATATTTATGATAACCAAAGTCGGTATCCAATACCCAAGTAGAACCTTGACTTAAAGAAAAATTATTTTAAATCATGAACAAATTTGTATTTATAATAGAAACTTCACTAAGCTTCTTTGGTTAGCCTCGCAAGATGCTTCTCACGCTTTCTTTCCAAAGGTCCGTGCTTATTGCGGTTGGTAGCAAACTCCTTTGCCATCCATATCAATTTTGTTCTTATTATCTTTTGTTTACGCCTTTTCGCTTACCTTCTTTAAATCGTTCTTCTTTCAAAAGATCCTTTGGCCCCTACCAAGAAGACATGGTCTTTCTTGGTTGAAAGTGACTCTCAACATTTTTCAACATGTTAAGCAAATCGGGGAAGGCGATATCTAGCTTGTTCATATGAAAAAATTCACAACAGTTGTGAAAGGAGTCCGGGAGTGAGTGCAAGATCAAATCTTGGCTCAAGTCTCCATCCATGACAAAACCAGTTGTCCTAATTGATCAATCAAATTGATTATGTTAAGAACTTTTTATGCATTATATAGTGCCATTGGCCATTCTAGATCGGAAGAGCTCCTTAGATATCTGATATCTATCAGTCCTACTTTTCCTCACCATCAACTACTTGATGTGCAAGAATATAGTAGGAGTATCCATAGTTTCAGTCGATTGTTGAAGCTTGTTACTTATGGATACTGAGCATGATGCATTGAAATAGCTGTGCATCATCTTGCCACTTTCTAAAAGTAGCAATCTCTTCCTCGGAGGAATTATCTCGCAACCATTGCGAGGATAGGCGATTAAGGACATAAGATAGCTTTTTCACCATGAGAACTATTCTCAAATTTCTTAACCAATCCGTTTAATTGATTCTCCGGTTAATTTAGCATCTAATATGCTTCGCAGTGATAGTAATTTTAGACATTGTAAAATTCAGTAAATGAATTTGTATTTAACAACATTTTAACATACATTCTTTTATTAATTACCAAAATAATTTAGGTCTTGTTTTAAATTGGTATCTCCCACTATTTTCTTCAAACTATATTACCCTCACTTATATAGTTCGGCAAAATCTAATTAAAGATTTGCTAGTGAGAATAAGGATCCCATTTCAAATGTATATAGCCTTGTGGTGACACAACAAACTATATATAAATAAATAGGTAGACAACTTTTGTCAATTACATCAACTATGCAACTCCTTTTCTTTTGCCTCTTAGATTATTTTGATCAAGTGGTGGCACATCCGAATCAAAATTATCCAAGTTAAGTCCGACCTAGCACTCCATATATTCAAAAAGAAAAATATCATCCTTGTGGTGACACAACAAAATAATATTGTTCAATTTTCTTTATAAGCATCAAATGTGATAAATTAACATCTTAAATACTTAATACTTGCCTTGTGGTGACACAACAAACTCATATTAAATATTTAATACTCTATTAATTTTATCATGCTAGAAAGGCTTGACGCTCGATATTCCAAATATCTTTGAACGCTTAGGACTTAATATAAAAAATTGAGGGTTTGTTATTAATTTGTCTCATCTTGTTTAGCAGCAAGATGCACATATATATATATAAAATACGGCGTTATATTAATTAACATGCGAAGCATGTTTGCATAATATATAATATATATAGTATAAGCATGCACATATAGAATACTATATTCTACCCGGATTGATTATGGACTTTTATTCTAGTATGGTTCACTAGAGCCACCAAGTGAACCAAAAGGTCAAACCCTAGGGGTGCAAGAAATAATATTTAAATATAACTATTACATTTAAACCCGGGCTCCATTACAAACGGGTCTTCAAGCGCTCCTTGATCCTTGATCTCCAATTTTTTTTCAAAAATTAATTCTAACTATTCCTATTACAAAACTATTTAAAATAAATAGAAACCTTGATCAGCAGTCAAGGGGAAGTACATAGGAGGGAGATAGAATTTACATTAAGAAAAATTAGAGAAGACGAGGTACGCAGACCCCATTTAATAAAAACCATACATTCATGCATCCAACTAAAATAAAATCCAATCATATTGGTCAATAGTCCATAATCAATCCCATTTATTATCATACACATCACCATATGCATCAATAAATAACATTCATTAATCATTAATAATAAATATTTAATATATATATTGATATCATTTAATGGGCAAATTTAGTTAGTATAAAATCTAATTTTGAATCAAAATAAACTCCTTTATTTTAATCCAAATTTAAATCAAAATAAAACTATTTTATTTTAATTTATCCAATTTTGAATAAAATAAACTATTTTATTTTAATCAAAATCTTTTAATCAAAATAAACTCCTTTATTTTAATTAATTATGGAATCCAATTCCATATATAAAAATCTTTTATTAAAGGAAACACGGATTCTCTTCCTATTCACAAATAAACTCTTTATTTTGAATAATATGAAATCTTATTTCATATTTAAATAAACTCCTTTATTTAAGAAAATTAGGATTCACTTTCCTATTCACAAATAAACTCTTTTATTTTGAATAATATGAAATCTTATTTCACATCTAAATAAACTCCTTTATTTAAGGAAACATATAATCCAATTTCAACTCCAATTAGTTATCATGGAATCCAATTCCAACTCTAATTAGTTAGCATAAAATTTAATTTTAAAATTAAAATAAACTCTTTTATTTTAATATTAAAATAAATCTTTTATTTTAAAATTAAAATAAACTTTTATTTTAATCATAAAATAATAATTAATATATATATATATATATATATATATATATATATTTGTTAATATATATCATATATTTATATAATATTCAAGTTTACTTCCTATATTTCCGTGATTGAAATTGAAAACATATGGTCCTGATTCATTTGAATCACATGAATCACGTAATAAAAAAAATTGCGCATTTTTTTTTTTGTTAAATTTTATACAATTAAATTATGCCCAATTAAATTGTTCTAAACACATATCAATATACATATCAAATTTAAAACAATTAATAATTCGCATAAAGACCTGGCTCTGATGCCACTGTTAGGTTTGTAATATTCATGTGCGCAATCAAATTGCATAAAAAGTGCGGAAACGTGTAAAATCAGAGTTTAAAAATTTTACAAACCATAAACCCGGATCACCCTTTATGCACAATTATTAATTAAACGAAAAGATAAAGAATAAAATCATACCCTTGAAGATCGAGCTTCCTCAGGTACAAGTTCACCTCCAATCCTTTTCGCGTTCAACTTGAATCCACCGGGTTTGGTTCCTTCCTTTGATCAACGTTAGCCACCCATGTGTTTGGCCTCTAGAGGTGATCCACCAAGGAAGAATAGGAATTCAAGAAGATGGGTGGTTTGGCTCAAACCCTAGTTTTTCCTATCTCTATAGAATAGGGCGTAACTCTCCAACTACCAACTATTGGAATTATTACGTTGTCTTGATATCTGATATAAGACTCCTCTTATAAAGATATCAAGTAACCCTATTAAAATAAGGTATTATTTAATTAAACCCTTTTAATTAAATGGGCTCCTAATCTTATTAGGGATAATTAATTAAACTCCTTTAATTAATTTTCCTCCTAATCCTATTAGAAATAAATGAGAGTACTTATATTAAATTAATTCCTAAACTCTTTTAGAAATTAAAATAATAATAATTGTAATAATATTAATAAGACTCCTCTTATTAATTTATATTTAATATTTCTAAAATATTAAATAATAAATATTAAGCTATTTAATTTATTCTATCACCATAGATTAAATTAATTATACATAACATATTATTACGATTATGCCATTAACTTCTTAAATAATTATTCTTCCTTTTATGGTGTGATCCTTTAGGTTCTCCATATTAAACCTATTGTGAATAAATCAATTAGAACAATTTAATCTTATTTAAATAAATAAATTAAACAATTAATTTATTTAAATAAATAATATTTATTCTACAATAGGATAAGCCTCCCTAGCGATCTACGACTTTTCAAATAATATAGATTTCAACATTAATCATAAAAGAACCTTTGAGTAAATAGTTACCGTGATAATTCAATCCTTCCACCATACAATGTCCCAATTAAATATAAGACATGGAATTATCACAAGTCTTATTTTATTTAATTATATGTATTTCGACTCTTAAATGCACAACTCCAAATAATGCAAATTAGAAACTCCTTTCTAATTTCATTCGCCGCCAAGGACTACTGGGTTGTCATTTATCGAATCACATAGGACATTTCTTCTTTTTAATGAAGTGGTAGATTCTTTATTGATCATACATTATCTCCATGTACAACTTATTATACCCAAGCATACCCTTTGATATACCCTAAGGGTCTTAAGGAATAAGTCAAAGTATAACTCATCATACACAAGATACTATGATGATCTCAAGTCCAAGGATCACTAGACTACTATCACTACAAGAATTCCTATTGAATGTGCAAGTAAAACTCCATTAGGTATTCTTTAGCGAGCCACGCTCAAATTGAACTTATTCTCTAATAAGCACCTACATACTTGCTTTAGTGTCTTCCACACAAATGATCATGAGATCAATCATTCTCATCCAATGAGCAAGCAACGTATGTACCAATCTATCCGGATTCACTAATCCCCAATTTAGTAATCCAATGATTGGGAACTATTTTAGTTTTAAGCTTTCTAAGAATTTAGATCTCATTAGAATGATCATCATCATTATTCTAAAAGCATTGCTTAAAACTATGGGTTTATCATATATTATAAAATAAAGATCATGTAGATAATTAAAAGCCTTTAATAAATTAATACTTTTATTAATAAATGAATAAGATTGTTACAAAGTATATGCTTTATCATCAAACATGATTGGCTTGTGTGCATATTACTTTAACTTTGTGCTTCCTGGGTGTATCGAGTACCTCGTACTATGTGCTTCTTACAAAATTTCTTCTCTTAGCTCTGGCACTAACGGTACCCAAATTCGTCCTTCGAATCTCAGTAGTCCGGTGCCATTAATTTTGTATTTCAATTCATCCCCTTTAGCTAACCGCTTCTTGATGTTGTCGCAATCTTCGTCCTTCTCTTGAGCCTCTTTAACCTTATCTAATAAAGTCAGGCTCGCTGCCACTGTAAATAATCTCTCATTGGTCTCCATCGGATACTTAACCTCTAAGTCAAGTCGTTCGAAATCTTTCACCAATTCCTCTTGAATGGTCAACTTCAGTAACTTCTCTCTGCCTTTTCTGCTCAGGGCATCTGCCACTACATTTGTTTTGCCTGGATGGTACATAATCTCACAATCATAATCCTTGATCAATTCTAGCCATCAACGCCGCCTTTATTTAGCTCCTTCTTGCGTGAAGATATACTTGAGACTCTTGTGATCCATATATATCTCACACTTTCGCCATACAAATAGTGCCTCCAAATCTTCAAGGAAAAAACTATTCTCGCTAACTCCCGTGTCATAAGTCGGATAACCCTTCTCATAGTCCTTGGTGACGTGGAAGCGTCACGAATGACCTTGCCATCGCCAGATCAAGACACAGCCCAAGACCCTTGTGTGACGCATCACTATACACTATAAATCCTCCCGTGTTGTCTCGTAAAGTCAACACAGGTGCTTGACTAAGCCTCTTCTTCAATTCCATGAAACTCTCTTCACATTTCTCCGTCCAAACGAACTTCACCGCTTTTCTAGTAAGGTTGGTCAATGGCGATGCTATCTTTGAAAAATCTTGGATGAATCTTCGATAGTATCCTGCTAATCCCAAGAAACTCCTAATTTCTGTCGGCGTCTTTGGCTATTCCCAGTTGATAACCGCTTCTACCTTTGCTGGATCCACCGAAACACCATCCTTGTCGATAACGTGACCCAAAAACTGCACTCTCCGCAACCAAAACTCACACTTGGAGAACTTTGCATACAACTTCTCCCTCCTTAACGTCTCCAACACTATCCTTAGATGCTCTAGCGTGCTCTTCCTCTATCTCTAAATATACCAGAATGTCATCGATGAACACGACAACAAACTTATCCAAATACTGCTTAAACACTCTATTCATCAAGTCCATAAATGTTGTTAGCGCATTCGTCAACCCAAAAGACATTACCAAAACTCAAAGTGTCCATACCAAGTTCTGAATGCCGTCTTTGGAAAATCCTCCTGCCTCACCTTCAGTTGGTGATAACCGGTCCTCAAGTCAATTTTTGAAAAGAATTTGATCAAACAAATTGTCGATCCTGGGAAACGGGTACTTGTTCTTAATGGTGACCTTGTTCAACTCCCGGTAGTCGATACAAAGCCTTAATGACCCATCCTTCTTCTTTACGAATAAGATTGGTGCTCCCCACGATGATACGCTTGATCGAATGTATCCCTTATCTAACAATTCTTGTAGTTGAATCATCAGTTCCTTCATTTCTACCGGAGCCATACGATACGTCGCTTTGGATACCGGTGATGTTCCTGGTGCCAAATCGATAACAAACTCTATCTCTCTATCTGGTGGCAATCCCGGAATCTCATCTAGGAAGACGTCAACGAATTCCCTTAAAATAGGTATCTAACCCAGTTCACCCTCGACTCTGCGGGTATCCACAACATGAGCCAAATAACTTATACAACCCTTCCTAAGTAACTTCTTTGCTTGCATCATCATCAGACAACAAGATTGTCTCGGCGATTTACTGCCATAAAATACCACCTTTTACTTATTCAGAGTCTTTAGGTGTACGCACTTTTTCTTACAGTCAATGACCGCTCCGTGACTTGATAACCAATCCATCCCGAGGATTACATCAAAATCTCCAAGATTTAATTCCAGATCAAATCCACGTTAAGCTTAAACCCTCTTACATTAGCACAACGGTTCCTATGGATGTAGTCTATAGGATAATTTCTTTTGTTTGCTACTTCTACATTCATTGGGTGTTCTAATAGTTCACGAGGTAAACTTAATCTTTGAGCAAATTCATCGATACAATTTGATGATAAAGCATATATTTTAATAATCTTATTCATTTATTAATAAAAAGTATTAATTTATTAAAGGCTTTTAATTATCTACATGATGTCGCTTTTATAATATGTGATAAACCCATAGTTTTAAGCAATGCTTTTAGAATAATGATGATGATCATTCTAATGAGATCTAAATTTTAGAAAGCTTAAAACTAAAATAGTTCCCAATCATTGGATTACTAAATCGGGGATTAGTGAATCCGGATAGATCGGGTACATACGCTGCTTGCTTCATGGATGAGGATGATTGATCTCATGATCATTTTTGTGGAGACACTAAAGCAAGTATGTAGGTGCTTATTAGAGAATAAGTTCATCGAACGTGGCTCGCTAAGGAATACCTAATGGAGTTTTTTTTTTCTCGTCAATAGGAATTCTCAGAGTGATAGTAGTACAAGTAATCCTGACTTGAGATCATCATAAGATCTTGTGTATGATGAGTTATACTTTGACTTATTCCTTAAGACCCTTAGGTATATCAAAGGGTATGCTTGGGTATAATAAGTTGTACATGGAGATAATGTATGATCAATAAAGAATCTACCACTTCTAATAAAAGAAGAGAAATGTCCTATGTGATTCGATAAATGACAACCCAAAGAGTCCTTGGTTATAGGCGTAATGAAATTAGAAAGGAGTTTCTAATTTGCATTATTTGAGTGTGCATTTAAGAGTCTAAATACATATAATTAAATAAAATAAGACTCGACAAAGAATTCCATGCCTTATATTTAATCGGGACATCAGATGGTGGAAGGATTGAATCAGATTTCAGAACTATTTACTCAAAGGTTCTTTTATGATTAATGTTGAAATCTATATTATCCGGAAAGTCGTTGATCGCTAGGAGGCTTATCCCTATCAGAGAATAAATATTATTTATTTAAATAAATTAATTGTTTAATTTATTTATTTAAATAAGATTAGAATTGTTCTAATTGATTTATTCACAACCGGCTTAATATGGAGAACCTAAAGGGTCACACACCATAAAAGGAAGAATAATTATTTAAGAAGTTAATGGCATAATCGTAATAATATAGTTAAGTATATTTAATTTAATCTATGGTGATAGAATAAATTAAATAGCTTAATATTTATTATTTAATATTTTAGAAATATTAAATATAAATTAATAAGAGGAGTCTTATTAATATATTACAATTATTATTATTTTAATTTCTAAAAGAGTTTAGGAATTAATTTAATATAAGTATTCTCATTTATTCCTAATGGATTAGGAAGGAAAATTAGTTAAAGGAGTTTAATTAATTATCCCTAATAAGATTAGGGAGCTTAATTAATAAAAAGAATTTAATTAATTAAATAAAACCCAATTCCTTAATTGTTAAGGTGGGTTGCCCACATCTATAAATAAGAGGAGTCTTATTATGGGTATATGATTTTTCAACAACATATATATATAATTCCAATTGTTGGAGAGTACACCTTTTCTATATGTAGATAGAAAAACTAGGGTTTAGCCAACCACCCATCTTCTTGAATTTTATTCTTCCTTGGTGGATCACCCCAGAGGCCAAACACATGGGTGGCTAACGCCGATCAAAGGAAGGAACCAAACCCGTGGATTCAAGTCGAACGCGAAAAGGATTTCGAGGTGAACTTGCACTGAGGAAGCTCGATCTTCAAGGGTATGATTTTATTCTTTATCTTTTTCGCTTAATTAATAATTGTGCATAAAGGGTGATCCGTATATGGTTTAAAATTTTTTAAACTCGATTTTACACGCTCGCTTTTTTTTTGCAATTTGATCAAGCATATGAATATTACAAACCTAATAAAGGGCATCGTGAGCCAAACCTTTATGCTAATTATTAATTGTTTTAATTTGATATGTATATTGATATGTGTTTAGAACAATTTAATTGGGCATAATTTTATCAGATAAAATTTATAAAAAAAAAAAAAAAAAAATTTTTTAAAAAAAAAAAAAAATTAACGTGGTTCATTTATGATATTTCGGATTTCCATGTTAAATACGGTTTTCACCAAAAATGGAAAAATTTTATGAAAATTTTATATATAGATATAATTTGCATAATTTTATATATATAATATATTAGCATTTTTAAGTATAAATGAAATAAATAAAAAATAATATTTTTTATTTTAAATATATTATAATGATTATATATATATAAATATATTATATATATATATATATATATATATATATATATATATATATATATATATATATATATATATATATATATATATATATATATATATATATATATATATATATATATATATATATATATATTCTTATTATATATATTAAAATAAAAGTTTATTTTTATTTTAATATAAAAGGTTTATTTTAATTTTAAAATATAAAGTTTTATTTAATAAATTTAATAATTTTATAATTAAAATAAAAGGTTTATTTTAATTTTAAATAAAAGGTTTATTTTAATATTAAAATAAAAGATTTATTTTAATTTTAAAATTAGAATTTCATGCTAACTAATTAGAGTTGGAATTGGATTCCATGATAACTAATTGGAGTTGAAATTGATCCATTTTTTCTTAAATAAAGGAGTTTATTTAGATATGAAATAAGATTTCATATTATTCAAAATAAAAGAGTTTATTTGTGAATAGTGAAAAAGAGATCCATAATTTCCTTAAATAAAAGAGTTTATTTAGATATGAAATAAGATTTCATATTATTCAAAATAAAAGAGTTTTTTTTGTGAATAGGAAAGAGAATCCGTGTTTCCTTAAATAAAGGAGTTTATTTAGATATGAAATAAGATTTCATATTATTCAAAATAAAAGAGTTTAAAATAAAGGAGTTTATTTTTGAATAAGAAATTAATTAAAATAAAAATCCGTGTTTCCTTTAATTAAATTTTTTTTTTTTTATATGGAATCGATTCCATAATTAATTAAAATAAAGGAGTTTATTTTGATTAAAGATTTTGATTAAAATAAAATAGTTTATTTTATTCAAAATTAGATAAATTAAAATAAAATAGTTTTATTTTGATTTAAATTTGGATTAAAATAAAGGAGTTTATTTTGATTCAAAATTAGATTTTATACTAACTAAATTTGCCCATTAAATGATATCAATATATATATTAAATGTTTATTATTCATAAGATGAATGTTATTTATCGATGCATATGATGATGTGTATGATAATAAATGGGATTGATTATGGACTATCGACCAATATGATTGGATTTTATTTTAGTTGGATGCATGAATGTACGGGTTTTATTAAATGGGGTCTCTCACAGACTGCCTTCTCTAATTTTTCTTAATGTAAATTCTATCTCCTCCTATGTACTTCCCTCGATCACGATCAAGGTTTCTATTTATTTTAAATAGTTTTGTAATAGAATAGTTAGAATTAATTTTGAAAAATTGGAGATCAAGGAGCAAAAGAGCTTGAAGACCCGCTTTGTAATGGAGCCCCAAGTTTAAATGTAATAGTTATATTTAAATATTTATTTCGCACCCCTGGGGAGTTTGAATTTTGGTTCACTTGGTGGCTCTAGTGAACCAAACTAGAATAAAAGTCCATAATCAATCCGTAGAATATAGTATTCTATATGTGCATGCTTATACTATATATATTATATATTATGCAAACATGCTTTCAGATGTTCATTAATACGACGCCGTATTTTATATATATATATGCATGCGCCGCTAAACAAGATGAGACAAATTAATAACAAACCCTCAATTTTTTTTATATTAAGTCCTAAGTTGCTCAAAGATATTTGGAATATCGAACGTCGCTTTCTAGCATGATAAAATTAATAGAGTATTAAATATTTAATATGAGTTTGTTGTGTCACCACAAGGCAAGTATTAAGTATTTAAGATGTTAATTTATCACATTTGATGCTTATAAAGAAAATTGAACAATATTGTTTTGTCAGGTCACCACAAGGATGATATTTTTCTTTTTGAATATATGGAGTGCTAGGTTTGATTTAACTTGGATAATTTTGATTCTGATGTGCCACCACTGATCAAAATAATCTAAGAGGCAAAAAGAAAAGGAGTCAGATAGTTGATGTAATCGACAAAAGTTGTCTACCTATTTATTTATATATAGTTTGTTGTGTCACCACAAGGCTATATACATTTGAAATGGGATCCTTATTCTCACTAGCAAATCTTTTAATTAGATTTTTATTTAACTATATAAGTGAGGGTAATATAGTTTGAAGAAAATAGTGGGAGATACCAATTTAAAACAAGACCTAAATTATTTTGGTAATTAATAAAAGAATGTATGTTAAAATGTTGTTAATTACAAATTCATTTACGTAATTTTACAATGTCTAAAATTACTATCATCGCGAAGCATATTAGATGCTAAATTAACTGTAATCAATTAAACTGGATTGGTTAAGGAATTTGAGAATAGTTCTCATAGTCGAAAAGCTATCTTATGTCCTTAATACGCCTATCCAAGAATGGTTGCGCATAATGCCTCCGAGGAAGAGATTGCTACTTTTAGAAAGTGGCAAGATGATGCACATTGGTTTCAACGCATCATGCTCAGATCCACGAGTAACGAGCTTCACACAAGATGAAACTATGGATGCTCCTACTATATTCCCGCACATCAAGTAGTTGATGGTGAGGAAAGTAGGACCGATAGATATCGATATCAAGGAGCTCTTCCGATCTAGAACGGCCAACGGCACTATAAAGATGCATAAAAAGTTCTTAACATAATCAATTTGATTGATCAATTAGACAACGGTTTTGTCATGGATGGAGAGTTGAGCCAAGATTTGATCTTGCACTCACTCCCTAACTCTTTTCACAATTGTTGTGAATTTTTCATATGAACAAGCTAGATATCGCCTCACCGATTTGCTTAACATGTTGAAAAATGATGAGAGTCACTTTCCAACCAAGAAAGACCAAGTCCCATCGGTAGGGGCCAAAGGATCTTCCAAAAAGAAGAACGATTCAAAGAAGGTAAATAGAAAGGCATAAACAAAGGATAATAAGAACAAAATCGACATGGATAGCAAAGGAGTTTGCTTCCACCGCAATAAGCCCGACATCGGAAAGAAATCGCGAGAAGCATCTTTGCAGAGGCTAACCAAAGAAGCTTTAGTGAAGTTCTACATAAATACGCTTTTGTTCATGATTTAAAATAAATTTTCTTTAAGTCAAGGTTCTACTGGGTATGGATACCGACTTTGGTTATCATAAATATAGATTTATGAAGGACCAAGGTAAGTAGAAAGTTAAACAAAGATAAGTAATCCTATGTGTGGGAAATGAAGCAAAGGTTGCCACATTAGCCATAGAAACTTATAGTTTAGCAATGCCTACGGCAAATCTATTAAGTCAATAAGTTGTTATCAGATTCCAGTTCTTGTTAAAAATATTATTTCCATTTTATTGTTGGACAATGAAATCTTTGGTATTATAATTAAGAACAATTGTTGTTCTATTTATAATAATAATGTTTTGTATAGAACCGAATATTACTTAATAAATTTTGTATACTGACTTACGTGAAAATAATTTTGCAAATTGAACAAACTAGTATAAGAAAAGGAGATGATCATTCAAAGAGTTGAATGTATGTATTTGTTGAATACAAGTGTGAATTATTTGAAAGGTTCAAAGAATTCGTAAATGAAACAAATTGGCAAAGTATTAAGATTCTTTGATTAGATCAAGGAATAAATACTTGTGCAATAAGTTTCTAGATCATCTCAAATGGTTTTCTCATAATGGACACATCCCGATACGCAATAATTGATTGATGTATCTCGAATGAAAAATCATACTTATTGGACATGGTGCATCCATAATGATTTTACCGACATTCCAAAGATCCTTCTGGGATCATGTCCTAGAAATGGTCTACATATCACTTAAAAAGGTAACCTCAAAATCCACCCCAAGACTCCATAAAAGTTATGGATAGGAGGATTCCTAATCTTAAGTATGTTAAGATAAGGGTTGTCCAACTTATGTGAAAAGGTTTCAAAGGATAAGCTTGGGACAAGATTTGACAAGTATAGATTTGTGGGACATCCTAAAGTAAGTTTAGGTATATGTTCTATAATCCTACTTAGAAAAAAGGTGTTTGTATTGTAAACACGCTGCCTTCTAAGATAAAGGTGTTTATCATCAAGGGCTAGTGGAGGATAATAGATCTTCAAGAGTTCAAGAACCACAAAACACTATAAGTCAAATAAGAGGAACCCATAGATGTAATTCTATTGTACCACAAATCAATCAGAATCGAATAGTAATCAAGATACCTAGGAGGGAGGTATGGATTCATCATGAGGATGATGATGATGAGGTACACATCATGAGAAGATGATGATCCGAGAAATGGATTCAATGAGGTAAGAGTTTATGAGGCAATCAAAAGAGTTTGATTTTACAAAAGGGAATGAAAGGTGTACAAAAGGGGTCATGGGAGCGCCGTGAAATTTCTAGTATTATATGTTGATATACTACTTGGATGAGGAATGACATACCAATGCTACAATCAAGAAAGATAAAGTTGTCTAAACATTCCTCCATGAATGATTTGGGAAGAGTATCTTAATTGGGGATAAAATCTATATAGATAGATTTAAAAAGGATGCTCGACTTAACCCAAGGAACGATATTCATTTGATGCTAAAGTCGTTTAGCATGGCAAACTCCAAGAGATGTCTCATGTCGATGAGCTATGGAGTGTATCTCTCTAATAGTCCCCATGCACTCAAAAAAGAGAGGTCGCATGAGTGACAATCATGTATGCAATGAAATGTACGAGACCCGATGTCGATCACCATATTATGGAGAAGTTCACTATGAAGTCGTTGAAAACATCTTAAAGTGCTTAACCGCACTAAGGATGTGATCATATTCATGGTGGGTCTAAATTAAAACTAGAGGGCTTAATGCAGACTCAAGTTTTTCTGATGCACTCAAGATGATGTAAAATCCACTTTAAGGTAAAGCGTTATCTCGAACAAAGGTGCAAGTTGAATCGAAAGGTTCCAAAAAAGAAAGAGTTGTCGGTTTAGTGATAAAGACAAAGTATATAGCTATAAATGAAGTCGCAAGTTGATTGTTTGGATTAAAAGTTCATTACGTAACTAGGAATAGTTCCTAAGTCTCATCTTGGATCTAAACATGTGTTGTGGGCACTTTCATTTGATTATTAGAATCATTGAAAGATGGGAAATCACTATAGAGATAGTGGACTCTCATGAACAACATTACATATCCATTAACTAAAGCTTATCCAACAAAACAGGATAATCGCCACTTAGAGAAGAAGAGTATAGAGATACCATGACGATTGGCTTTTAGTGCAAGTGGGAGATTGAAAGTAGTATGCACACAAGCCAATCATGTTTGATGATAAAGCATATACTTTGTAATAATCTTATTCATTTATTAATAAAAAGTATTAATTTATTAAAGGCTTTTAATTATCTACATGATGTCGTTTTATAATATGTGATAAACCCATAGTTTTAAGCAATGCTTTTAGAATAATGATGATGATCATTCTAATGAGATCTAAATTTTAGAAAGCTTAAAACTAAAATAGTTCCCAATCATTGGATTACTAAATTGGGGATTAGTGAATCCGGATAGATCGGGTACATACGCTGCTTGCTCATTGGATGAGGATGATTGATCTCACGATCATTTGTGTGGAGACACTAAAGCAAGTATGTAGGTGCTTATTAGAGAATAAGTTCATCGAACGTGGCTCGCTAAGGAATACCTAATGGAGTTTTATTCACTCGTCAATAGGAATTCTCGTAGTGATATAAAGACAAGTAATCCTTGACTTGAGATCATCATAAGATCTTGTGTATGATGAGTTATACTTTGACTTATTCCTTAAGACCCTTAGGGTATATCAAAGGGTATGCTTGGGTATAATAAGTTGTACATGGAGATAATGTATGATCAATAAAGAATCTACCACTTAATAAAAGAAGAGAAATGTCCTATGTGATTCGATAAATGACAACCCAAAGAGTCTCGGGTTAAGGCGTAATGAAATTAGAAAGGAGTTTCTAATTTGCATTATTTGAGTCAGTGCATTTAAGGATCGAAATACATATAATTAAATAAAATAAGACTCGACAAAGAATTCCATGCCTTATATTTAATCGGGACATCAGATGGTGGAAGGATTGAATTCAGACGCAGAACTATTTACTCAAAGGTTCTTTTATGATTAATGTTGAAATCTATATTATCCGGAAAGTCGTTGATCGCTAGGAGGCTTATCCCTATCAGAGAATAAATATTATTTATTTAAATAAATTAATTGTTTAATTTATTTATTTAAATAAGATTAGAATTGTTCTAATTGATTTATTCACAACCGCTTAATATGGAGAACCTAAAGGGTCACACCATAAAAGGAAGAATAATTATTTAAGAAGTTAATGGCATAATCGTAATAATATAGTTATGTATATTTAATTTAATCTATGGTGATAGAATAAATTAAATAGCTTAATATTTATTATTTAATATTTTAGAAATATTAAATATAAATTAATAAGAGGAGTCTTATTAATATTATTACAATTATTATTATTTTAATTTCTAAAAGAGTTTAGGAATTAATTTAATATAAGTATTTCATTTATTCCTAATGGATTAGGAAGGAAAATTAGTTAAAGGAGTTTAATTAATTATCCCTAATAAGATTAGGGAGCTTAATTAATTAAAAGAATTTAATTAATTAAATAAAACCCAATTCCTTAATTGTTAAGGTGGGTTGCCCACATCTATAAATAAGAGGAGTCTTATTATGGGTGTGTGGGTTGTTGATTTTTAACAACATATATATAATTCCAATTGTTGGAGAGTACGCCTTTTCTATGTAGATAGAAAAACTAGGGTTTAGCCAACCACCCATCTTCTTGAATTTTTTATTCTTCCTCGTGGATCACCCCAGAGGCCAAACATATGGGTGGCTAACGCCGATCAAAGGAAGGAACCAAACCCGGTGGATTCAAGTTGAACGCGAAAAGGATTTGGAGGTGAACTTGTACCGAGGAAGCTCGATCTTCAAGGGTATGATTTTATATTTATCTTTTCTTAATTTATCTTTTCGCTTAATTAATAATGCAATTTGCATAAAGGGTGATCCGTATATGGTTTGTAAAATTTTAAACTCGATTTTTACACGCTTCCATTTTTTTGCAATTTGATCATGCGATTATCTAGAATATTACAAACAGACTACCATCGGGAATCAACCCCTCCATAACCCTACGCCGAACGGATCGGCTCGACTCACCTATCTCGAAACGCGCCTCAAAGTCCTAATCGCTATTGGCCCTCATATGCTATGTCTAATGCAAATCCTAAAGTCTCAATTCTCGACCTTCATGGCTCGCAAGTGCTATCTCTAGTTGGTCCACCCGCTTCGTCGAGAAGTGAAATGCCTCCTCCACAATCTTATCGACAATCTCCACGCCAAACTCACTCACATCGCCAGATGCTCACGCTCATGTCTCAAACTTCGCCTTCTTATGCTCTAGCCGACTCGCGACTCTCGCTAGCTCCATCAATGCTCGATGAGCAAGATCCTTATCTCGCCGCGCTCCATGTATCGATGGTTCATACTCTCGCCTCCAAATCGCAAAAATCTTTTGCTCCGTTCAAGCATAGTTTTTCTCTAAATGAGTTATTAATCATCACATCCTTCGAGGTGTCCGTCACCTCCTCTGGAATGGCCTCCTCATGGCTCCCCTGGCTATCACTCAGCATCCTATAAAAACAAGGATACAACATCAGTACTATAATAAAATATATTCATGATGAAATGAAACAATATTTTATTAAGTACAACACATACTCGATGAATTTTTATAATCCATCTCCTAACATACTCTATAAGAGTTTTCCACTAAGGTTATAACCTAGGTTTTGCATTCCTAATGTTTATAACCTCACGCTTTGATACTAACTCGTGACGCCCCCAAATCTAAGTTCTCTAACCTCGATTCGGTGCTGCTCACGATCTATCATCATCATAAGCATTCTATAACTATTACGTAAATAATAAACATACATTGTTCATTATAATAAAGTCTCATAACATGGTCCCAAGGTCTTTATAACCTTAACTTTAAACACACCATTCAATTTACAAATAGTTTACTTAAGAAATTCCATCGATAATAATTAAATTAACATTCATTCTAAACTATTCTCGGATCTTGCCCTTGCCCTTTGTCCTTCGTGTTGGATCCTTCTGCTTAATCGAAATAGATGTCATGATATAGCAAGGGTAAGCAACTAATTTGCTTCACAAGTTTATATACTGAGGAGATATATCATGACTTAAAAAGAAATATTATGTTCAATGTTCAAAAATAGTATAAGATTGTGAAGGAACATGAATTAATAATCAACAATTGAATATTCGATAATTGAATAACATGAATCGAGTGGTTTTGAAATAACCATGAACATTTGCCAAGGTGCTCGATTATTTACACCGGACCTCTTAATAAGTTTTGGTATTCAAGGGATCACCTTTCATACCTCGTGATTTATGCATAAACACTTAATAATCTGGCATTGATATCATGCCTTAATCAAATTTGTCTTTTTCTCAGTCAAGAGTTCTTATCATATCAATTTAATAAGAACAGCTATTTAAAATACATTTGATTTAACAAATTTAGACATGTTTGATCTAGCTGATACAATTAGCATAGATCTATCTCACAAACAGTTCATAAATGAAAAAACTTTAATTTAATTTACAATTCAATAATAGTAGAACAGGAATTCAATTGCACAAAGTGCGAATTTTAATAATCGATATAGATATGAATAATTATCAATAATTATTCACTAACATGCTTTGAAACATAATAACTCGAGTTTGAGTTAGGAAACTTGCCTCGTCTGTAGATTACAGCTACGCAATTAATTTATATCCACTATGCAGTTAACTTATCTTCCTTTCAGAGACCTATAATTAATCTTTCAATTAGTCATAGTATAACCTTAGATTATGTAATCACATAATATATACATTACCTTTAGTTCTTATAAACATTATCTTCGCTTCGATAATGTTACTATTAATTAACAACTACCTTTAATTCACTTAATATTATTAATCTTGATAATATTTAATTCACCTTTTAGTATTATTAGTTCCTAATAATACTTTTTTATTCGCTACTAATATTATTAACATCTTAATAATATTTTAATACCTTACTAATATTATTAATCCTCTTTAATAATATTTTAATCATGTATTAATATTATTACCTTTAATATTACTTATGCTTTAGTATTATTAATAAATTATAATACTTTTAATCATTTAATAATATTTTATTCATTTAATAATATTATTAATTATTTAATAATATTTTATTCATTTAATAATATTATTAATCATTTAATAATATTTTATTCATTTACTAATATTATTAATCATTTAATAATATTTTAATCATTTACTAATATTATTAATCATTTAATTAATATTTTATTCATTTACTAATATTATTAATTATTTAATAATATTTTATTCATTTACTAATATTATTAATCATTTAATAATACTTTATTTATTTATTAATGCTTAAATCAAATATTATTAATTATTTAATAATATTTTATAGAAATTTTAATCTTAATATTTTTATTTACTTAACAATATCATATTCTAATATTATTAATATCATAATAATATTTTAATAGATTAATGGATTAATAAACAATTTATTCTAATTGTTCACCCTTTAGTAAACCTTTTATTTAATATCCATAAAAGGTCATAAATGATATTTCTTATCATAAATTACCAAAATGTCCTATGATAGTCATGACGTATCATATTATGAGTATTCAAGCATAGAAACCACATTTTTATTATTAAAGATATCATTTAACTATTTATTTCCTTTTATTCATAACTTAATCATTTTTAGGAAAAATATTAAACTGACTCCAAAAATTCTCAACTTCTGGATTTTGACAGAATATGAACCTACAAGGATCTCCAAATTTTCCTGGAATTTTAGAAAATGATTTACTATTTTTAAAGTGCCCAAAACACTCGGATCTTGCTCTATTTTTCATAAATTGAGTTTTGCTTAGACAAATATGAAATTTTCAGGGTATGCTCTCCTAACATACATGTACCTATTGTAAAAATTTTAGAATTTTCCAGTGTATACACAGTGAGATATTCGAAGGTTAATATTTCGGATTCCTTTACGGAAATGGCCATTACGCACAACCTATACATCGAAACGGGTCCGTTCTTTTTCCTACATGAAGATAACTTCTTAAGGTACCTCTGTGATGTTTTCCAGATTTTTAAAAGACAAGAAACTGACCGAAACAGCCTCATGAAAAATGGATCAGTAGCTATTTTAGGGTTTTCAAAGCCTCAACATACAAAGTGGACTGTTTTGGGGAAAACAGTCCCAAAAGTTTCAAAACTTCCTAGATTTGTGTTCTATCACTTGGGTTTACTAGGTAACTCATGCATCTAGCACCCCCTTTGACGGATCACAAATCCAAGTTGTAAAACTTGAGTTACACAAGATTTAGTGGAAGAAAAAAAGAGTTTTCACCCTTGGAGAACATATGTTCATTTCTTCCTCTAAGCTTTTGATCTAACACTCAAGATACTTAGTTTCATACATGATGATATGTAGAACTAGGGTATCTTGAGTATTTGAACATAACCCCAACAAAACTCAAGCTAGAAAAACAAAGTAAAAGAAGAAGATGAAGGTAGGTTATACCTTGACTTAGTTGCTACCTTTCTTTATTTTCCAAAGTAGTTTCTAAACTTAGGATGCATGAACAAACAAGCACTCCTCTCTCTCTCTCTCTATGGCCGAAACCCTCTCTCTCTTTTCTCACTTTTGAAGTTGGCTAGCTTGGGAGCAAAAGATAGAAGAAGGAGATGAAGAGAAAATGAGATGTTGGAAGAATGAAATGTGTCTATAAAATGAAATGGGTAATTCACTAATAACCCCCATACTTTTATTGACCCATGGATGAAGGCTTTGCCTTATCCTTTCAATTAGCTTAAACTTGTAATTAAGAGTGCTTAATAGATTGCAACCAATGAGGGCTTGACACACATGTACTTGTGTGTAAGAGTTACCAAATAAGGGACTTGATTAGCATAACCATCTTGCCATAAAAAGGCCTAAATGGTCGGTTCCTTTAGCCCCCAATACTCCCCCATTTTGCTTTTAGTTTATTGCACAAATTAGATTTATCAAAATTCTAAAATACCCTTAATCAAGTGGGCTAAGTATTGGTTTGAATGTTACTTCATTTGGGCTCCCTCTTTAATTGTTTTGGGCTATATAATAAACATAGTCTAGCAATTTTAGTATATGTTACCCAATTTGATGATTTAGGGTTTCCATTCCTAATATTATGAAATTTAATTACTTAAACATGTGACTTTAGCTCATAACCTAATTAGACTTACAAGAATTAGGTTTAAAATTATTAGTCACCTGAAATAATAAGTTTACCCACTTAAGTTAGTATACATATTAAATACTAAGTTTTCCTTATTACCATAACCCTTAGGTTATTTAATTGTCTCACCTAATGTATAATTAGGTTACGAAGCTTTAATTTTTAATGAAATCTATAAATGTATATTTCCATAACTATAGCATATATGTTAATTGACCCATGCACCACTTCACATAGGTTATCACATATTAAATCACTGCATAACACAAAGTTTTAAATACCAATAAAGTACATACATATATAGTGGCTTAAAATTCACGGTTATTACATCCTCCCCTTATAAGAATTTCATCCCCTTAATTACTATATAGGTTACTCAAAAGATGTGGATAATTTTCCTCATCTTTTCTTCGAGTTCCCACGTAGCTTCTTCAGTATTGTGGTTCCTCCAAAGAACTTTTACAAAATGTATAACCTTATTTCGCAATTTCTGTTCTCTTCTATCTAAAATTTCAACCAGAATTTTCTCGTACGATAAATCCTTTTCGACAACACATATACTATGAGTTTTAATACCAACTGTAATTCATGTCCCAACTATGGACAACACCTCACATTGATACGTTACATAAAGGTACAGTCAATAACTGTTTTAGAAATTAAAATCTTTGGGAAGTGCTCAAGGAAACCTTCATACATGGGAGGCCATGCGTCTAGGTTATGAAAGATATCATATGTCCTGAGAATTATCCTTGGTTGATCCAATAGACCCCAAAGAAAAACGAGAAGATTATTATCATGTTCCTTCCAATGGTGAGTCTTCTCTTGACATATAACTATTTCCACCGTCTGCAATTGAACGTTATGTTTCAACCAAACTCCGAGATCATATAGGTAGTGCTCGTAGATATACTCAGCAAGTGGATGTGCACAGCCTTGTCTTATGATAACACGAGATTGTATGTCATTAGACATCTTGTATGATAGTGGCAAAACACCCTTCCAAAGTTGGGTTCACCTCACCCTATTGTTGTTCACCAAAATCAATTATTAAGTGACGTATAAAATATGACACACATATCTTAGGACCTCAATACAATTATATATTGCATGTCATGCCATTTTATAATGTATTGAGAAACTTTGACAGTCTCGGACCATCACACATCCCCCTGTTATCCCCGCTCGACCCAGCTACACTCTTATTACCTGAAAGGAATTATGAAGCAAAAGGGTGAGGACAACTAGCCCAGTAAAGAATATCATGACTAAGATAAATAATTTATCAATAGCCCTCATCAGTAATGAATCAAAGATTTAGAATATATGGTAGATGATAAAACTTTTCAACCATAGTTGCAGCGGAACGAGCAATCCATTAGAAGAGTCAAATAGACCATAATGTCTATTATCTTCTCAATGTTAAAAGTCGACCAAAAATATTTTATCCCTGCAACATCAATTAGCAGTTCTTGTCCACAATCATATGAATAACGCATAATCAAATTTGTGGTTCCAAATTCCTTTTCTCATCCAGGACAAAGATAATTTTTATCACCTGTCTTTACATGAAACATCAAAGATCATGGTTATACCAAATCACAGTTCCTGTTCATAATCATACTAATAAATTCATCTTTGCACTATGGGCCAAAGATATTTATTAACAGTTCATCTTTGCACTACATGCCAAAGATATTCAGTAACAGGTCATCTTTGTACTACGGGCCAAAGATATTCATCAATAGTTCATCTTTGCATTACAGGCTAAAGATATTCAATAATAGGTCATCTTTGCACTACGAGCCAAAGATATTCAATAATAGGTCATCTCTGCACTACGGGCCAAAGATATTCAACAACAAGTCAACTTTGCACTACACGCCAAAGATATTCATCAACAATTCATCTTTGCAGACCACAAAGCCAAAGATGTTAATATTTCAAAGAAATATATAATCATTTCAGTAATTTATATAAACAATAATTATAACCATGTTGATCAATTCACCTTTGCTCTTAATAAAAATAATCAATTAAATTAATGGTCATGATGATCAATTCAATTCATCTTTGCACTCTGGCCAAAAGAACCCATAGTCACGATCATACCAATAATCTACCCATCTTTACACTTAAGTAGAAATTTCATCATGGAATTATAAAATGTTATATATGATAATAAAAATAATACGATCAACAAATCGCATTTAATTTCAAGAGTAATATTCATGAGTCAATGATTTCATAACACCTTAATCCAAATGTTATAAATCACTAATAATCTCATACTCTAATATTATTAATATTACCACAATATTTTAATCATTTCTTAAACTTATAAATAATTTATTTTAATTGTTTACACTTTACCAATTAATGCATTTAATCATCCTAAAATGCCAAAATCATAAAATTTCATCACCAATAACCAAAACCCTCATCAAAAATTTATATATACCTTTATATAGAATTTCCAAGCCATAAAATCTTATTTTCCAATTTTGTTACTTCACATAACATATTTAATTCATTTACTCATAACTAGTCCATTTTCATGAAAAAAACCAAATCATTTCTAAAAATATTTCTTTTCCGGGATTTAGCGAATATAGTCCCATATGAATATATATTTTTTTAAAAATTTTAAAATTCATTTACTATTTTTGTGGCCAAAACCGCGAATATTTAGACATTTATCATAAATTATACTTTTGTCCAAAAATTCCAAAATTCGTAATATATCTTGATGTTATATAGATGTACTCCCAATAAAAATTTCACCAATTTTGGAGTTAACCACAAGGAGTTATAAGGGTTTACTTTTAAAATAGTTTTTTCTCATAAAATTCATAACTCTTAATCTATACATCCAAAAATCACCATTTTTGGACACAATCAAGAAAACTCATCAAATTATCATTTCAAATTTTTCCAGAATTTTTGAGAGTCAGAAAAATTACGAAACTGATAAACATAATAACCCTTAAAAATCACTTACCTCAAAAGAGCAGTACATCCGACTAGAATATCGGATGAAAAGCCGAAGGAACCTTGCACCGAATAGCAACTCTCAAAGTATCTAAATACTCACAAAAATACACTCGATAATATAAAGAGAGAAAACTTATGTTTCTGGTGTGATTTTTAATTCTAACTTAGCCCTCTCTTTATAGGAAAATGTTAACACGCTGAAGCAGACTTGACCTGCTACCTGATGGCTTTACCTGCTAATATCGCCACCCACCAAATTTGAATTAGAATTTCAGCACATTTCTTCATCCAATGCTTATTACATTATGGGGTCCTAAATGGTCGCTACTGAGTGCATTTAATATTCCCCGACAACAAGAATATTCTATGACCGAATGAATATTCTCCAACAACAACAAGTATTTTATAGCCACTTGCTTATTTTGAAAAAAATTTCATATATCACCCTTAACTTTACTCTTTATCAATTTAACCATTTACTGAATAATAATTATAAGAAAAATTGAATACATTTATTTCCTAAAATCCGGGGTCTTACAATCTCCCCTCCTTATGAAATTTCATCCCCGAATTTTACGTACCTGGTATTTCAAAGAGTTGAGAATACCTTGCCTTCATCTCAGATTCCATCTTCCATGTCCTCATGATTTCTCCATTGCTCATCTCCTGTATTTCAGATATCATTCTAGAATACAGCTTAAAAACAAAGGTTAATTGACATATCACAATTTGTCAACTTAAGTAAGAAAATTCAGCTTAGGTAGGACACACATTAGCGAAGGATATTACTCATCTCTCCCTTTCTAGTTCTAATCCTGAATCTCCGCCAGAGATCATATCCCTAAGCTCTGATTTAAGACCCCAACTTATTATTAATGAAATTTAATTTTCTCTATTTTGAAATAGTAAAGGTTGATTTGATTAATGTGGATAGTTAAGGGTAAAATACGCAAATACTTCAAAATAAGCAAGTGGTTATAAAATATTCATTGTTGTTTGGGGAATATTCGTTTGGTCGAATATGGAATATTCGAGGGAATATTCGACGACAACAAGTGCAATGTGTGTGGGCCCCATAACGGAAAGCGATTGGATGAAGAAAACGACAAATATAAGTTATTTAAAATAACAGTAGTAGTTATTCAAGATAATCTTGTTAAAATACTCGGTGGTTAAAACACAAGAAGACACCGGTATTACACCAATTATTGATTCTTACGTAAGAAGGAACTACTCAATAATGGTTACAATAATTATCGCTCAAAGATTTTATTGATTTAAAAATTGTTGCGTTGATATTTTATATTCTTTGTTGTTTCAATAATTGTCATTATACGAAGATTTTTCATTATTGAAACAATAATTCATATTATCTGAATAATATTATTAGATAACATTATTGGCAATGTCTAGAAAGTTACATAAGGAGAGGTTTGGTCACCTAATTTGGCGCCAAGAAGAAGAAATTCTTATTCGAAAGCCCCCTCTTCCTCAGGAACCTATCAGTTTGTCAATATTGTGATTCTATAATATTATTTGTGAATAATTAATTATTGATTCATATGATGAGGAAAATATTGATTCTATGTGGATATAGATGGAGAAAATTTTAATGTGACAATTGTTGAAAATTGAAATTTTATCTTTTACGATAAAATAATTCATTTAAATATATTATTATATTTTAATAATATAATAATGGTGATATTTTTACAACGAATGTGGGATATATGAGTATACGAGGAGGAAGAGTATTTTGTTGCAATAAATGTTTAAAACATGTTAAACATGTCGGTGGACCCCATTTATTGACCGAAATTTGACTATAGCACGTAAAATTGCCGTTTGTGGATTTCGGTCAATTTCATTTGGAATTTGAAAAATCTTTCTTACGCAAAGTTGTAGAGAATTGAATTTCCTAAAAACTTGCGAGATTCGAATTTTCTGATAGAAAGGCTATTTATTATGAATTATTGAAGTTCAAGTTCAAATAATTGATTTTTGGAAGTTTAAAATATTTTAAATAATAAAACGTTTTTGTTTGTTTTGTGGGCTACAACATGTGCATAATGAGCTGAGATCAGATCTAAGAAGGTTGGCGTAGAAATTTTAATATATATATTAATATTTTATTAAATTTTCGCTTTGGTGTTCTAAGCATTTTCCTATAAATAGGGTGCTTAGGTTATAATTGAAAATCACATTTAAAGCTGAAGTTTTTCTCTTTATATTATCGGCGTATTCTTGTGAGTATTTTGAGTATACTTTGAGTATTGCTATATCTGTGCAAGTCCAAGTCATAGCCTATATCCTGTTTCAAATTTAGAGTCTCGATCTTTCGAGGTAAGGGATGTTATTTTCTTCTCAAATGATATTATTTCTTCAATATCATTATCTTTGAAATATTGGTTGGAACATTTTATCAAATTTGGAACTTTTTCACGTTGAGGTTACTATTCATGAGTTACTATTCATGAGTTACTATTCACGAGTTACTATTCATGAGTACTATTCATGAAGCGTGAAGATGTTTTTGTGGAATTTCTATCTTTTGGTGTCGGAGTTACTATTCACGTATACGGCACAATTCACGATATCAAGACTATTCACGAATTTGACACTATTCATTTAAAAATGAAAATTTTTCTTTTCATCTAAAATATCTATTCGGATACTAGCTTTGATTATATCCATGTTTTGATCATTCTTGAATTTTACACCAATCGTGATTATTTTCGAGGTATTTTTGACGTGGATAAAAAAAGTACGAATCCTTAATCCTTAATCTTTGTCATTTTATTTTCACCGGATTCGTTTCTTTAAAAATATTTTCATAATCTTCATCTTAAATGATGATATTATGGAATATCTTTGGCCTGTAGTGCAAAGATGAATGATTTCTGAAGAATATCTTTGGCCCGTAGTGCAAAGATGAACAGGTGTTTAGATGAACATGACCAACTGATGAATATCTTTGGCCTGTAGTGCAAAGATGAATATTTGATTCCAGATGTATATTGATTGATGTTACAAGGATAAAAGATAGACGATGAACTTTTAAATTCATACATAGAAGATAGTAGTTTGCATTCTCTACTTAACTCTTCTAATGAATTATTATTTCCGCTGCGAATATTGATTTAAAATTTGTTGTCTATTATATTCTATTAGATTTTTCCCTGTTGAAGACTAACGATAATTTGTTGTATATTATCTTAGTCATAATATTCTTTACTGGGCTAGTTGAGTTCACCCTTTTTCCTTTTTGTTCCATTTTTCTTCTCAGGAGGCGAGAATATAGCAAGTATGCAGTCTGGGTATGGAATGAAGGTTTTAGAAAGAGTTGTTTAGTAGTCCTCACCATTTTGTAAAATAATGTATCAATAAATGTGATTAGGATTTATTTGAGTATAGATATTGTCAGAAGATAATATTTGTATTCAAACTCACAGCTTTTCTTGTTGTAATAATAAAGTTGTAGTTGTTTACATACCATCATGTATTGACAACTCGAGAATGGGTGATGTATACCTATTTTGGGGGCGTCACGGTTGGTATCAAAGCTTAGGATATGATCTCTGGCGGAGATCGGGGAATAGAACTAGGAGGGGAGAGCGAGTAAATCCTTCGCTAGTGTGTCCTACCTAAGCTTATTTGTTAGTTGGTCAATATATAAGGATATTATGTGATATATTGATTTCCTTAATTAACCCTTGTTTTATGTGAGATTTGAAAATGTCGATCGAGAATATTAACAATGGAAATGAAAGCGTGGAGATGCTGTACTCACCAACGAGGAGAAGCGTCTGCAACAGTGGCAATGTTCCTCTGTGAACAACACCAATTGAAAGCGATGATGAACGAGGGATGTTTAGAAGCTTTTTACAGTTCATGCAAAATCGACGAGGAGACTCGTGTTCAAAATATAGGAGGAAATGATAACAATTCACGGGTTGTCACAAACAAGCGATTCAAAGAGTTGGGACCACGAATTTAAGGGAAAGCCGATCCGATCATGGCGCGGAAACATGGGTCAAGCAAATTACCAAGATATTCGATGTCTTGGGATGCGGAGGAACAGAAGGTTCCATTCGCCACCTTTATGTTCCGTGGCGAGGCGGACTACATGGTGGGAGTCGTGAAGCGTACTCCATCCAAACCGCGACTCAAGATGTCTTGGGAGACGTTTCAGAATGTTTAATGACAAATACTTTCACGAAAGTGTTCGTCTATATGAAGGAAGTGGAGTTTATTAGATGGAGCGAACAACAACATAGCGATTGTCTCAAGATGAGGCAAAGTTTGCAGAGTTATCCGAGTTTGCACCTCATCCGGTGGAGAATGAGGAACGATGACGCGGATGTTTCTTAGAGGTTTGAAACCCTAAGATACGTTAGTATCTCATTTCTCATAAATTTTCTCTCTATTAGGATGTTGTAAATAGGGCTCAATTATTAGAGCGAGATAACGAGTACGGTCAACTGAGGGACCATAACCGGATCGTACCAGAGATAGCGATCAACAAAATAATGATAACCCGGCGAGAGAAAAAAGACGGACAAAAATGGTAACCACTCCGGTGGTAATCATGGTCATGAAAATAGAAGAAGCGAGTCGGGAGGAGATTTTAAAAAGAGGAGATTTAACAACGATTATGTGAAAGGCAGCAGTCTTGCGGACAAAGAATCGGTTCTAAGGGAGGAGAACGACCCACCCATCATATGCTACAAATGCGGAAAAGAGGGACATATCATCAAAGCGCCCACAAATTCAAGGTATGCTATAATTGTGGAAAGGAAGGACATATCGCTCGAGATTATACGAAGAGCGAAACCTAGTTCAATGGGGACGGTGACTCAAAAGATCATCGAGAAAAGTCAAAGTCAACGATTAGGGAAGAGCGTTTGTGTTGATTGGTCATAATGCGAGGAACCCAAACGAGGTGCTCACGGGTAAGCTATTTATAAATTTTTGCGAAGTTTATACCTTACTTGATACCGGAGCTACCCATTCATTTATCTCTCCTGCTTGTGCTCAACGTTTAAACTTGACTCCGGAGAAATTAGACTTTGACCTATCTGTGGAAACTCCATTAGGAGAAACTTTCATCACATCCACCGTTTATAAATCTTGTTTGATTCAAGTGGGCACCATCACCTTACCTGTTGACCTTATCTCTTTAAAGATACTTACTTTTGATGAGATTTTAGGGATTGATTGGTTAACTACTCATCATGCCAAAATTGATTGTTTTCGTAAGGTTGTTAGTTTTCATATTCTAACCAACTGTTATATTTAATTCAAGCAACTAAACCATTAAAATCAATCTTTGTCATATCTAATCATAAAGCTATTCGTTTTATTGAAAAAGCGGATGTCAAGCTTTCTTAGCCCATGTTATGGATTTGAATAAAGACACGTCAAATTGAATAATATTCTGTTGTTATTGACTTTCCGACGTATTTCTGAAGAACTTCCCTGCCTACACCCCGTAACGTGAAGTTGAATTCTTTATTGATCTTGAACCCGAGTACAAAGCCCATTTCTAAAACCCCATATCGAATGGCTCCTATTGAACTTGAGGAGTTAAAGGTCCAACTACAGGAATTGTTGGACATCGGTTTCATTCTGGTCCTAGTACATCTCCTTGGGGTGCTCTGTTTTATTTGTAAAGAAGAAAGGCGGAGTATCGACTTTGTATTGACTATCGGGGAATTGAACCATGTCACCATCAAGAATAGATATCCTCTACCTCGTATTGATGACTTGTTTGACCGATTCTGAGGGCACAATTCTTTTCAAAAATCGATCTTCGATTACGGATATCATCACCAAGATTAGAAGGCGAGGATATTCCAAAGGCGCGCCTTTAGAACTCGATGACGGCATTATGAATTCTTAGTCGTGTCTTTTGGATGACTAATGCTCCTATGACTTTCATGGATATGATGAACCGAGTATTCAAGGAATATTTGGATCGGTTTGTTGTTGTCTTTATTGATGACATCCTCATATATTCTAAAAGTCGTGAAGATCATGAGCACCATTTGAAATTTGGTACTCAAAGGCTTCGTGAAAACAAACTATATGCTAAATTGAAGAAATGCGAGTTTTGGCTTGAGGAAGTAGCATTTCTTGGGCACGTGGTGTCAAAACATGGAGTATCTGTTGATCCGAAGCGAAGATTGAAGCAATATAAAGTTCAGAACAACCAAGTTGGTGATCAAGTACGTAGTTTTTGGGCTTATTTGGTTATTATCGGAGATTCGTGAAAGGGTTTTCTCGAATCGCTACTCCATTAACCCAAATTAACTCGGAAGGATACAAAATTCGTTTGGAGCGAAGAATGCGAGAAAAGTTTCCAAGAGCTTAAGAGGAGACTTATTTGGACTTTTCTAACAATACCATCTGGTTCGGATGGATTTGTTATATCTACAATGACGATGCTTCGAGCAAAGGGTTAGGATGTGTTCTCATGCAGCGTGGGAAAGTCATAGCCTATGCCTCGCGACAACTTAAAGAGTATGAGAGGAATTATCCTACTCATGATCTAGAGTTGGCGGTGATCGTTTTCGCTAAAGATATGGAGGCACTATCTATATGGGAGAAGGTGGAGATATATTCGGACCATAAAAGTCTTAAATATTTCTTCACTCAAAAAAGAACTCAACATCGCGGCAATGACGTTGGCTCGAGCTATTGAAAGACTACGACCACACTATTGATACCATCCTGGAAAAGTTTAACGTGGTAGGTGGCGTTGAGTAGAAGATCATATCACGAGGAACGAGTGTGATGATGTCAAGTATACGATAGAGCCCACTTTAATAGAAAAAGTTAAGGTTGCTCAAGCCAGCCCAAGGCCGAAATGATGCGTATGAAGAAGAAAGTACAAGAAGGAGCTATTAGAAGCAAGAATTGATGAAGAAGGAATACTTGAGTCCACTCTAGACTTTGTGTTCCTAACGATACGATTTGAAGTACAAGATTATGATGGAGGCACACAATACACCATTTGCAATCCATCTCGGAAGTACTAAAATGTATCGTGATCTTGACATACATTTTGGTGGAACAATATGAAGAGAGAGATTGCAAAGTTTATCTCGATGTGTTTAACATAGCGTGTAAAGGCGGAGCATCTAGTACCTAAGGGTCCATTGCAACCACTTGAGATTCCGAAATGGAAGTAGGAACATATTACCATGGATTTCGTTACGGGTCTTCCTACGGTTTCTCAAGGCATCAATGCTATTTGGGTTATTGTTGATAGATTAACCAAGTCTCGCTTCATTTTTCTTGCCGTCACGGAGACTTATTCCTTGAACGTCTTGCTAGTATGTACGTGAATGAGATTGTGAGGTTGCATGGCATGTACTGTATCCATAGTTTTGGATCGTGACCCAAGATTCACTTCAAGATTTTGGGTTAGCTTGCAAAAAGCTATGGGCGCGGATTTGATTGATTCGGCATACCATCCTCAAGCAGACGGATAATCGAAAGGACTATTCAAACTCTTGAAGATTTATTAAGACTACGTGTCCTAGACTTGAGGCGGTTGGGATAAGTATTTACCATTGGTAGAATTCTCCTACAACAACAGCAGTTATCGAGGCAAGTATAGGTGTGGCTCCATTTGAAGCATTATATGGACGAAAGTGTCGCTCTCCAAAGATATGTTGGGGACGAGGTGGGTGAAGCAACATTGTTAGGACCCGAGTTAATACGTATGACTCACAAGAAAAGATCCAAATGATTCGACAACGATACAAAGCGGCACAAGATCGATCGATAAAAGAGTTATGCGGATCTTCATCGAAGGGACGTGGAATTTAGTGTGGGGATCATGTATTATTATGTGTTGCTCCATGGAAGGAGTTACAAGATTTGGGAAGAGAGGAAAGCTCAATCCACGATTTATTGGTCCATTTCAAATTCTTGACCAAGAGTAGGAAATGTAGCCTATAGACTCGCGTTACCTCCGAGTATGTCTCGTGTTCATAATGTGTTTCACATATCGCACTTCAGTAAATATGTGAAAGACCCGAACCACGTTATAGAGTTAGAGCCGGACGAGATAGCCAAAGACTTAACGTATGAGGAGGTACTGTCAAGATCTTGGATAGGAAGGAGCATGTGTCTACGCTTGAAAGGTCATACCACAAGTTAAAGTTTTGTGGAGGAATCATCTTTATAGAGGAAATGACACTGGGAATTGGAAAGCGAAAATGAAAGCGAGGTATCCTCACCTTTTGAAACACAGTGCGTCACGTCAATTTCGAGAGGACGAAATTTCATAAGGAGGGAGGTTGTAAGACCCCAACTTATTATTAATGAAATTTAATTTTCTCTATTTTGAAATAGTAAGGGTTGATTTGATTAATGTGGATAGTTAAGGGTAAAATACGCAAATACTTCAAAATAAGCAAGTGGTTATAAAATATTCATTGTTGTCGGGGAATATTCGTTTGGTCGTGGAATATTAAATCTTTGTCGGGGAATATTAAATGCGGCGGTAGCAGACCATGTGTGGGCCCCATAACGAAAGCGATTGGATGAAGAAAGCGACAAATATAAGTTGTTTAAAAATAACGGTACGTAGTTATTCACAGATTATCTTGTTAAAATACCAAATTGGTTAAAAACACGATAGCACACGGTATTGCACCAATTATTGATTCTTACGTAAGAAGGCACTACTCAATAATGGTTACTGATAATTCTCGCTCAAAGATATTTTATTGATTTAAAAATTGTTGCGTTGATATTTTATATTCTTTGTTGTTTTGATAATTGTCATTATACGGTATTTTTCATTATTGAAACAATAATTCATATTATCTGAATAATATTATTAGATAACATTATTGGCAATGTCTAGAAAGTTACATCTAAGGAGAGGTTTGGTCACCTAATTGCTGGCGATGAAGAAGAAATTCTTATTGGAAAGCCCTCTTTCCAGGAGCTGCGCACGGTTGTCGATATTGTGATTACGTAATATTATTTGTGAATAATTAATTATTGATTCATATGATGAGGAAAATATTGATTCTATGTGGATATAGATGGAGAAAATTTTAATGTGACAATTGTTGAAAATTGAAATTTTATCTTTTACGATAAAATAATTCATTTAAATATATTATTATATTTTAATAATATAATAATGGTGATATTTTTACAACGAATGTGGAATATATGAGTATCTGAGGAGGAAGAGTATTTTTTGTTGCAATAAATGTTTAAAACATGTTAAACATGTCGGTGGACCCCATTTATTGGTGAAATTTGATTATAGCCTGTAAAATTGCCGTTTGTGGATTTCGGTCAATTTCTGTTTGGAATTTGAAAAATCTTTCTTCTGCAAAGTTGTAGAGAATTGAATTTCCTATAAAAACTCGCGAGATTCGAATTTTCTAATAGAAGGGCTATTTATTATGAATTATTGAAGTTCCGAAGCTCCGAAATAATTGATTTTTGGAAGTTTAAAATATTTTAAATAATAAAAACGTTTTTTTTGTTTGTTTTGTGGGCTACAACATGTGCATAATGAGCTGAGATCAGATCTAAGAAGGTTGGCGTAGAAATTTTAATATATATATTAATATTTTATTAAATTTTCTGCTTTGGTGTTCTAAGCATTTTCCTATAAATAGGGTGCTTAGGTTAGAATTGAAAATCACATTTAAATTGAAGTTTTCTCTTTATATTATCGAGCGTATTCTTGTGAGTATTTTGAGTATACTTTGAGTATTGCTATACGGTGCAAGTCAAGTCATAGCCTATATCCAGGTGTTTCAAATTTAGAGTCTTGATCGATCTTCGAGGTAAGGGTGTTATTTTCTTCTCAAATGATATTATTTCTTCAATATCATTATCTTTGAAATATTGGTTGGAACTTTTTATCAAATTTGGAACTTTTTCATGTCGGGGTTACTATTCATGAGTTCTTATTCATGAGTTACTATTCACGAGTTACTATTCACGAGTCTACTATTAATGAAGCGTGAAGATGTTTTTTTTGTGGAATTTCTATCTTTTGGTGTCGGAGTTACTATTCGATATCGGCACAATTCACGTATCTGACACTAATCACGAATCGACACTATTCATAGAAAAATGAAAATTTTTCTTTTCGTCTAAAATATCTATTACGGATACTAGCTTTGATTGTATCCATGTTTTTGATCATTCTTGAATTTTACACCATTGTGATTATTTTCGAGGTATTTTTTGGGCGTGGATAAAACAAAGTACGAATCCTTAATCCTTAATCCTTGTCATTTTATTTTCTTTGGATTCGTTTCTTTAAAATATTTTCATAATCTTGAGTCTTAAATGATGATATTATGGAATATCTTTGGCTGTAGTCAAAAGATGAATGATTTGAAGAATATCTTTGGCCGTAGTGCAAAAGATGAGCAGTGTTTAGATGAACATGACCAATGATGAATATCTTTGGCATGTAGTGCAAAGATGAATATTTGATTCCAGATGTATATTGATTGATGTTACTGGGGATAAAAGATAAGCGATGAACTTTTAAATTCATACATAGAAGATAGTAGTTTGCATTCTCTACTTAACTCTTCTAATGAATTATTATTTCAGCTGCGAATATTGATTTAAAATTTGTTGTCTATTGTATTCTATTAGATTTTTCCTGTTGAAGACTAACGATAATTTGTTGTATATTATCTTAGTCATAATATTCTTTACTGGGCTAGTTGAGCTCACCCTTTTTCCTTTTTGTTCCATTTTTCTTCTCAGGAGGCGAGAATATAGCAAGTACGAGTCGGGGTATGGATTGAAGGTTTTAGAAAGAGTTGTTTAGTAGTCCTCACCATTTTTGTAAAATAATGTATCAATAAATGTGATGAGGATTTATTTGAGTATGGATATTGTCTAGAAGATAATATTTGTATTCAAACTCACAGTTTTACTGTTGTAATAATAAAGTTGTAGTTGTTTCTATACCATGTATTGACAACTCAGAATGGGTGATGTATACCTATTTTGGGGGCGTCACATCTGATACCAACTATGACGCCCCCAAAATAGATCCAATCCATCCAACCTATTCTGAGTCGCCAAATACATGGTACAGAAAACAACTACAACTTTATTACTACAATTGTCGTGTAAAATACAACAACACATATACTATGAATTTTAATACCAACTATGACTCATGTCCCAACTATGGACAGCACCTCACATTGATACGTTACATAAAGGTACAGTCAATAACTGTTTTAGAAATTAAAATCTTTGGGAAGTGCTAAAGGAAACCTTCGTACATGGGAGGCCATGCGTCTAGGTTATGATAGATATCATATGTCTAGAGAATTATCCTTGGTTAATCCAATAGACCCCAAAGAAAAATGAGAAGATTACTATCATGTTCCTTCCAATGGTGAGTCTTCTCTTGACATATAACTATCTTCACCGTCTGCAATTGAACGTTATGTTTCAACCAAACTCTAAGATCATATAAGTAGTGCTCGTAGATATACTCAGGAAGTGGATGTGCACAACCCTGTCTTATGATAACATGAGGTTTTATGTCATTAAACATCTTGTATGATAGTGGCAAAACACCCATCCAAAGTTAGGTTCACCTCACCCTATTGTTGTTCACCAAAATCAATTATTAAGTGACGTATAAAATACGACACACACATCTTAGGACCTCAATACAATTATATATTGCATGTCATGCCCGTTTTATAATGTATTGAGAAACTTTAACGATCTCGGACCATCACACTATTCCCTCATTATCCCCGCTCGACCCAGCTACACTCTTATTACCAAAGGAATTGTGAAGAAAAAAGGGTGAGCACAACTAACCGAAGAAAGAATATCATGACTAAGATAAATAATTTATCAATAGCCTTAATCAGTAATGAATCGTAGATTTAGAACATATGGTAGATGATAAATGTGGCGCCCCAAAATAGGTATACATCACCCATTACGAGTTGTCAATACATGGTACAAAAACAACTACAACTTTATTATTACAACGAAAAAAGCTGTGAGTTTAAATACAAATATTATCTTCTAGATAATATCTATACTCAAATAAATCCTCATCACATTTATTGATACATTATTTTACAAAATGGTGAGGACTACTAAACAATCCTTTTCTAAAACCTTCATTCCATACCCCAGACTGTACTCGCTTATATTCTCGCCTCCACGAGAAGAATGGAACAAAAAGGAAAAGGGTGAGCTCAACTAGCTCGATAAAGAATATTATGACTAAGATAATATACAACAAATTATCGTTAGTCTTCATGAGGAAAAATTTAATAGAATCTGATAGACAACAAATTTTAAATCAATATTCGCAGAGGAAATAATAATTCATTAGAAGAGTTAAGTAGAGAATGCAAACTACTATCTTCTATGTATGAATTTAAAAGTTCATCGTCTATCTTTTATCCCTGTAACAACAATCCATAAACATCTGGAATCAAATATTCATCTTTGCACTACAGGCCAAAGATATTCATCAGTTAGTCATGTTCATTTAAACACCTGTTCATCTTTGCACTACGGGCCAAAGATATTAATCGGTCGGTCGTGTTCATCTCTTAACTTTGCTCATCTTTGCTCACAGCCAAAGATATTCTTGAGAAATCATTCATCTGCACTTCTGGGCCAAAGATATTCTTTAATATCATCATTTAAGGATGAAGATGATGAAAATATTTTTAAAAAAGCGAATCCGGTGAAACAAAATGACAAGGATTAAGGATTAAGGATTAAGTACTTTGTTTTATCCATGTTCAAAAATACCTCAAAATAATCGTAGTGGTGTAAAATTCAAGAATGATCAAAACATGGATACAATCGAGCTAGTATCCGAATAGATGTTTTGACGAAAAGAAGAAATTTTATTTTTAAATTGAATAGAGTAGTATACGTGAATAGTGTCAGAGTATCGTGAATAGTCTTATATCGTGAATAGTAACTCAGAGCACCAAAAGATAGAAATTCCACAAAAACATTTTCATGCTTCATGAATAGTACTTGTGAATAGTAACTCGTGAATAGTAACTCATGAATAGTAACTCGTGAATAGTAACTCATGAATAGTAACCCATACATGAAAAAGTTCCAAATTTGATAAAAGTTCCAACCAATATTTCAATTATAATGATATTGAAGAAATAATATCATTACAAAAAAATAATATCCCTTACCTCAAAGAATCAATTGCCGGAAGGAAAGGTCGGGAGTGATCTTTGAATGAAACTTATCAAGCAATGAACTCTCAAAGTATCTAAATACTCACAAAATACGCTCAATAATATAGAGAGAAAGAGAGAAAACTTTGTTTCGGTGTGATTTTCAATTCTAACTTAGCCCTCTATTTATAGGAAAATGTCATTGCGTAGAAAGCGAGACTTGACTGCCACTACACGATGGCTTTACCTCGCTACTATTGCCACCCACCACATTTGAAATAAAATTCAGCACATTTCTTCACCAACCACAAGTGGGGCCCACTCAATTCTAGAATTTTCCACCAAAATCAATTATAAACCTAATTTCCGAATCGGTCACCTCTTAAAATTCATAACAAATCATTCGATTTCTTTTTAACGGTTCAAAATTTGTGGACATATACTCAACTTATGTATGTATCACATATCCAAAAATTACAACGATCCAAGCGGTCGGATTAAAAATTATAACTCACACAATATATCGTAAAAATCTTGATTTGATTTTTAATACCTCCATTCCAGAGCAAAATCTCGATAAAACACCTCAACATTAAATCCTTCAATTTTAACCACATATAATAAATCCATCATTTATATCCATATCAAATAAATATTTTCTTATCATATAAATCAATAATTAATTATTCACAAATAATATTACGAGAATCACCATTATGACAACCAGTAGTTCCGGAAAGAGGGGCTTTCCAATAAGGATTTCTCCTTCTTGGTGCTTGCAATTAGGTGACAAACCTCTCCTCGATGAACTTTCTAGACATTGCCAATAATCTTTATCTAATAATATTATTTAAATAATATGAATTATTGATCGATAATGGAGATAATAATGCGGTGACAATTATTGAACAACAATAATATAAAATATCAACGCAGCAATTATTGAATCGATAAAATAAAATATTGAGCGGTAACTCTTTGTGAAAATTATTGAGTAGTGCCTTCTTACGTAAGGATCGATAATTGATGCAACACAGTGTCTTCTTGTTCAACAACGCGTATTAGTGTGTTTTAACCAATAGGGTATTCAACGTATGATAATAGCGGTAACAATTCTGTAGATTATTTTTAAACAACTTATATTTGTATTTTCCTCATCCAATCGCTTTCCGTTATGGGGCCCACACATGGTCATGGCAAGTAAATGCGAATATTCCCGATAGTACGAATATTCCACGACCAAACGAATATTCGACAACAATGAATATTTTATAACCACTTGCTTATTTTGAAATATTTGCGTATTTTACCCCTAACTATCCACATTAATCAAATCAACCCTTACTATTTCAAAATAATAAATAAAGGAAATTCCTTTTTATTTAAAAAATTTGGGGTCTTCTGATAAAACTTTTCAACCATAGTTGCTAATTGAACGAGCAATTCATTAGAAGAGTCAAATATACCATAATGTACATTATCTTCTACATGTTAAAGTCCACCAACAATATTTTATCCTGTAACATCAATCAACAATTCTCATCCACAATCTTATGAATAACGCATAATCATATTTGTGGTTCCAAATTCCTTTTCTCATCCAGGACGAAGATAATTTTCATCACCTGTCTTTACCTAAAACATCAAAGATCATGGTTATACCAAATCACAGTTCCTGTTCATAATCATACTAATAAATTCATCTTTGCACTACGAGCCAAAGATATTCATCAACAGTTCATCTTTGCATTACAGGCTAAAGATATTCAATAATAGGTCATCTTTTCACTACGGGCCAAAGATATTCAATAATAGGTCATTTTTGCACTACGAGCCAAAGATATTCAACAACAAGTCATCTTTGCACTACACACCAAAGATATTCATCAACAATTCATCTTTGCACTACAGGCCAAAGATGTTAATATTTCAAAGAAATATATAATCATTTCAGAATTTATATAAATAATAATTATAACCATGTTGATCAATTCACCTTTGCTCTTAAGCTAAAAATATTCAATTGTAAATTCAATGGTCATGATCATACCAGTCAACAATTCATCTTTGCACTACTGGCCAAAGAGAACCCATAGTCACGATCATACCAATAATCTACCCATCTTTACACTTAAGTCAAAGAGAAATTTCATCACCTAGAATTATAAAATGTTATATATGATAATAAAAATAATACGATCAACAACTGCATTTAATTTCAAGAGTAATATTCATGAATCAATGATTTCATAACACCTTAATCCAAATGTTATAAATCACTTAATAATCTCATAATCTAATATTATTAATATTACCACAATATTTTAATCATTTCTTAAACTTATAAATAATTTATTTTAATTGTTTACACTTTACCAATTAATGCATTTAATCATCCTAAAATGCCAAAATCATAAAATTTCATCACCAATAACCAAAACCCTCATCAAAAATTTATATATACCTTATATAGAATTTCCAAGCCATAAAATCCTATTTTCCAATTTTGTTACTTCACATAACATATTTAATTCATTTACTCATAACTAGTCCATTTTCATGAAAAATACCAAATCATTTCTAAAAATATTTCTTTTCTGGGATTTAGTAGAATATAGTCCCATATTGAACATATATTTTTCTCGGAATTTTTAAAATTCATTTACTATTTTTCACATGGCCAAAACTGTCGAATATTTAGACATTTATTATAAATTGTAATTTTATCCAAAAATTCCAAAATTTACAGAATATACTGATATTATATAGATGTACTCCCAATAAAAATTTCACCAATTTTGGAGTTAACCACAAGGAGTTATAAGGGTTTACTTTTAAAATAGTCTTTTCTCATAAAATTTATAACTCTTAATCTATATATCCAAAAATCACCATTTTTGGACACAATCAAGAAAACTCATCAAATTATCATTTCAAATTTTTTCAGAATTTTTGGGGTTCGGAAAAATTACGAAACTGAAAAACATAATAACCCTTAAAAATCCCTTACCTCAAAAGAGCAGTACTTCTAACTGGAATATCGGATGAAAAGCCGAAGGAACCTTGCACCGAATAGCAACTCTCAAAGTATCTAAATACTCACAAAAATACGCTCGATAATATAGAGAGAGAAAACTTATGTTTCTGGTGTGATTTTTAATTCTAACTTAGCCCTCTATTTATAGGAAAATGTTAGCACGCCGAAGCAAACTTGACCTGCTACCTGATGGCTTTACCTGCTACTATCGCCACCCACCACATTTGAATTAGAATTTTAGCATATTTCTTCATCCAACAGTTATTACATTGTGGGGTCCCTAAAATAAATGGTCGCTACTGAGTCGCATACGAATATTCTCGATAACAAGAATATTCCACTTAACAGAAGGAATATTCCCCAACAACAACAAGTATTTTATAGCCACTTGTTTATTTTGAAAAAATTTCATATATCACCCTTAACTTTACTCTTTATCAATTTAACCATTTACTGAATAATAATTATAAGAAAAATTGAATACTTTTATTTCATAAAATTCGGGGTCTTACACTACATCACATATCCTACATCTTCATAGCACAAATCAGATTGTATGACACCAAAAAGTCCAACAACACACTTTCAAATAATTGCTTTATAGTTTGTAAATACCTTTTCGAACTTCATTCTTGAAATTTATAATCATTCGATAAATATTTAACGCTAGCATCTATCACGTTTCTTAACACTTTGGATAGCACACTGGTCACATAATGTACGTTAACTTATCCCTACAAGCATGCTTTGAATCATCAGATTAGAAACAGAATCTAGACTTGATTGAGGATGGGCAATTGCGCCTACAGTTGGAAAAGCTTAGGGGATCTGCCAGTAGCTGACTCTGTTTGTCCTCTAACCTGGCCAGAGTGGAGCTTCTGCTCTCCTGGCTTCGGTCCAACTCTATCAAACCTATACACTTATACTTTAATATACATACATCCTTAGAGGTTCTCACATAGCATATAACCATTCTTGAGTTCATTTTTACGAGTTTTAGCTTACAATTTACATGGTATTAAGACACAACAAGATCATATAGTTACCATGCCTTATAAATTGGCCATATGTCCACATAGAGGTCACAAAATCTGTTAATTCACATGCCCATAAGGTTCATATAATTAATGCATAATTAGTATAGTTTAGTTCTTTGAAACATGCTTTAAAATCATGCTTGGTCTACTACCGTTATATCAAACACATAAGAACCATGTTAAGAGACATAATTAATGATCATAACCATGTTATCTTTAATCTTCAGAGTCTCTTTTCTCATACTTAGTGCCCTTGGTTTGAAAACATATTCATGTTTACTTTTGAAATCATTTAAACTTGAATGATGCTATTCCCATACATACAAGACAACTTTAAAGCTCTTATCATATATAGTTAAGTCATGTAAAAGTCTTCACAGATCAGAACATATATCATGTACATTAACTTTGTTATACCAAACTTTTCTTGAAAACTTCTCAAACATAAGGTCTAACAAGTTTAGTCAAGAGAAAAGGCACTATAAACACTATATCATTTTCTTTTATGTTTGAAATCAACCTTCTATATAAACCACTAAGTTCAGAACTTGTAGAACATGCATTCCATCAAAGTTCGTTTTCAAAACCTTAAGTTTTGTTAAAAATCTCCTACTAAAATCATGTTGGACACTTCATAACTTACAAAGAAGCTTTGTACCACTTGTTATTCTTATTTTCAGGTATGTTTAAGTCATCTCAGTAGGTTAGATTTTACCAGATTAAAAACAGAATTTATTCTCATATTGGGTATGGTAATTGTATTTATACCCTAGTATAAATTGGGCGTGGTGAGCCCTACACAGAGCGAAGCGATAACTTGCTCTGTTTTGCAGAGCATCAACAAATAATGATTCTAACTGGTTTAAACATGTCTAATTTCATTATTAAAGGTTCCATATATGTACACATACTTCCTAAACACATGATAACATGTTAATTCACATTGATTAATAGAGAATTTTAAGAAATTTCAAGAATTTGACAAAACCTAACTAAGAATGAAAGTTAGGATTTTTATACCTCTTGAAGTTTAGTAAAATTAGTTTCACCCTTTTGAGATTTCTAGCCTCTTCTTTGAACAACAAACACTAAATTTCTAGTTATCAGAGTTTCAACAGACAAATAAAAGCAACATAAAACTGAAAATGGAGCTACCATTTATAGAAGAAACTTGGACTGTGCATTCATTTTACACTGAGGTTTGAACCCATGGTGCATTGGAAGGAAACATTGGATACTTTGGAGTAGTTGAACTACCCAACACCAGCCATCTTCTAGCCAATGAGTACAAGCTTGGAAGTTACGTATTTTAACCATAGGTTACTGTTCATGTACTGTAGGTGTAACTGATGAGCTTTATTTCTCAACAATGTGCTTAAATTTTGCTCAGTTAGTTACTTTAACTCCCAAAATATAATTCTAATGTACAATTGTTATCATATCAGGAAAATTAGGGATTATTTATGTACTCACATCATATAATCCATGTACATTAGTCCACATAATTTAATATTTAAAACATGTGTAGACTTAATTTAATTGATCACTAATAATTTAATATCTCCTTTTTACTATTAATCACCCATTGCTATAGAAATAAATATTTTAATAATACATCTTTATTTACTCCCATACTTTAGAGTACACATTTAATTGTCTCATCACATAGGATGAGATAACAAAACTTATTTAAATCAACCTTATGTTTTAATTACTTTTACCATATGATTTTTTTTGTATATTATTAATCCCAATTAAATGTTACACTTCATGTAGTCTTAAACTATAGTTAATTATATATTACTATTGTCTACATTTTCCATATTACACATAGTAACATGAAATACTATATAATGATAATGTTCACATTAATATTAATGGTAATTAATCCATTATTCTTCTTAATGATGTCAGTACACCATCTTTATAACCCATGCACTCTGTAGAATTATTTTTCCAAATCTTACATCAAACAAGTAAATTGTCTTTGAATTCGATAAGAAGTGGCGCAATTGCGCTTACTCTGGAAATTTTTCTAACTTAGTTACTGTTGCAAAAATTTCTATTAATTAATCGATTTAATAAATAATACCCTCATTTATTATCTTGTCATTCTAGATAATTATACAAATTACTTCATTAATATTATTCACAATGTAAATTAATTAATAATATCATATTAACTAAATATTCTTTGCACTTAAATTTCCATCCCCAGACCATACAAGGCATTTCGCAATTCTCATCACAACTCCATACTTATAAATTCAATTTAAATTAATTGAACTACTCGTCTCACTACACATCAATATTTATATACAAATAAATATTCCTTTTCTTATTATATTGAAATAATTATTTATTCCTGAAATTTTCGGTTCTTACAAGCTTGAATAATAGGAATAAACTCTGATTCATATCATTTTAAAATATTAGTCACATACACTTTGAAATACTTTCATTCTTCTACCTTTTTCATACATATTCCGTCTGGCTAAAATCATTAGCACAGACTTAACAATAACGGTTCACGTATAAACGGAACATTTTCATATTGAACACTTCAATCACATAAAATTAATCTCATAGAAACATCGAAGTGTTAAAATTGTGGCACAAGGCCTCATACATTTTACTACCTTATACAAATATCACACATTTGCACATCGATAAAACTTCTCATGTTCAACATCTGAGAAGTTTAAAAAACTAGCATTCATTTCAAATATAAATGAAGTTAGAAAACTTGCCTTAAGCGCATTCTGACTTACGAGTTCTGTTGAGCGCTCATCGCAATCCCTATATCTCACATAAGGAATAACATGCACCAATTAGTCATATACTTGACTTACGCATTGGTTTAAACTTAACTTTACTTCTTAGGGTTCGCGTTCTTGCAATCTAAGTTTACGCACCAACTTTCTTTAGCGTTTTATGGTGTTACGACATACGGGGATGTCTTACTCATACGATCATCATCTTTGATGATTTACATTCTTATCTTCTTCTTATAACATTTCTAAGACTTAGCACACATCGAATCTCTACTAATAGTCCATATAGTACTCTGAGTGGTTTCCCACAAACAACAAACAAACTAGTTTCCCGTCTCATCTACACTGTCTTTCACAGTGAAGTTAGATCGGTTGCCAGTTTCGTATACACCTCCGCTCTCTGAAGAAATTGTTTAGCCCAGCTCCCATATGTCAATCATTAAAGATTAAGATTGTATTACAACCTAAACTTAGCTTAACTTATCCGAACCATTAAAACTATAACGATCGTTAAGTTGATTTCCTATTCCTTATGGCTATCTGGCAACTAAATGATATACCTCAGGATTTATTTCTTATCGTCCAATTCATACAGTTTTTAGTATGTTAAGAGCGATCGTTCAATAATAATACTATGCGTTCCTAGCGTTAAGCATTTTATATTACCTTATTCATATCTTATAACGTCCGGTTCATTTGACTCGGAACGTCATCCAAGTTATTATTACTAACTCGGCTTCTTAACGTTATATGTCATTGTCATTAATTCAGTTTCTTCACCGTTCACAGGTTTAATCATTGGTCTTCATTATCTTACGGTCAAACCATACACGATGTGTAGGTTCTACCCATTTAATATTCGCATACACTCAACCCTCATCTCTCAACGTCTAAGGAATCATAATCATAGTAATTTCACACATTCGTTTTATTACAACTGCGATCCTCGGATATTGGTTACGTATTTTGCGTTTACATTGTTTGTCTTCTAATCCTGTTCAACCTTTATTAAAGGTTTAATTCACTTGATTAAGTGTTATATTATGTGAACTAAATGTTCATTATCTTTCCTTACAATTTCCCTAGGAGTTGAGCAGTTAAAAGCTCTTCTCTGGGTTTTTGCCACCTGCCGTTGCGACACCAGTTCCTTGTTATTTACGGCGCACTTGTGCTTACTCACTAGTAGCTTAGTCCCCGAGCTGGCTCTGCGGCGTCGCTTTCAAAAGCATAACTGGCGCTGCGGCGCCAGTTCTAAAACTCAGAAAAAAGTCTTAAGTGTTGAACATGTTTGTGACGCTTACTTCACAATCTCATAACTTCTTCATTAAAACTCGAAACAAGGTCGTTCCAAAGCCATTTTCTTAATCTCATTACATACTTCAACTTCCCTCAGACAGAATTTCATTTTGAATCCGTTAACATGCCATTCAATTGGCTTAAATTTCATCCTTCGCTCGTTCATCCGTAATTCGGTCATCCAAACTCGAAATTCATTCGTTCTTGAGTCCACGACTCACGTTTTCTACATTTTCTTACATTCTTATGAAACATACACATTCGGGTTCATTTACGTACATTCAACTTTTCGCTCGTCTTTTACAAAATTTTTGCCATAACTTCGTTCTAGCTAAGTTCAATTCGTTCTTCATGAACATTTCTATCATTCCTAATCAAGCAATAAGTAACTAAACTATACACGGTGGTTTTAAACTTTTCCATCAATAACAATTTATAACTACGATGGTTTTAAATTTGTCCATCAACAACGTTCTTCGTGTTATTTGCTTGTTCTTCGCGTTCTTCGTTCGTTCTTCATTTTTAATCGATACTTTGATTATGATTTTACTTTTTCTTAGAATTTGGTGTTATAAATCACCATTCCTTACATATTTCATCGAATCATTCATATGATTCATTCAGATCATTCAAATTTATTACGAAATTCATACTTCCTCGAGAAATTTATAAACTAAACTTCTAATTCTTATTTCTTCGTTTTCTCATGATTTCAACCATATAAAAATCATTCTTAACATCTTTTACTTCCCTTTTTATTAAGCTATGTTTTTAACATATGAAACTTAAAGAAAAATAACTTATAAGTTAGGTTTTCAATACATTTCTTCTTTATTCTTCTTCCTCTAGACAAAGTCGATGACTTACTAGCTTTTCTATTTCTCGATCTTCTCCAATCCGAGCATCCATGCTCTTTTCCTTCCTTCCTTCTTCTTCTTCTTCTCCAAGCTCTCAAGCTTTCTCTCCCTCTCAAAGTGTTGGTTGATTTTAAAGAAATCAACTAACACTTCTCTTTTATAGATTTGCAAGGCTAGGGACAAAATAGTCATTTTGCCCCTAAAGTTACTATTCCCACCTCCTTACTAACCTCCTTACTATTCACGAAGCTTGTTTTGGAAGCTTCGTGGTTCCGTCTTTCGGGATTCGTCCGACAGTTCAAAAAACTGCGATTCTCGGAATACAAATATTTTTGGATATTTCGTCTTTTTTTTACAGATTAACTTTTACGCATTCTTCAGAAATTTGAAAAAATGAAAAATACTTTTTGATGATAAGCATTTTCCTTCACGTTTTTCCCTAACGTAGTTAAACGAATGAAAAGTACATAACAATACTTTTTATCATTTTTATTTCGTCCGATTTCTACACATTTTTCAAGAAAAACTTTTATCGAATAACTTAACTTTTCACAACATTTTATCATCAAATCTTTCGACGGAATGTTAGTTCAACATACCGAACTCTCAGAAAGGCTTAGGTTATTGAAACCCTAACCCTTAGGGTTTCGTCGGCTGAATAGTGTTTATTTCGTCTTTTTCCTTGAAAAAATTTTTGTTCCCAAATTTATTTTTTTTTCGTCTTGAAAATTCTTACTCATTCAGTCTAGCTCGTAGCCAGAATCCTCTCGTATTATAATCATCATAGGTTCTAAAACGATTAATAAACACATAGCACATAATATTATTAATAAAAGTTTATTTTATTAATAATTAATTCTTTAAACTTAAATTCTGGACAATCCGATTTTTCGGGTTGTCACACCCATGGCCACGTCGGCCTTTTTTACATGGCGCTTGGCGCGCCACACCAATGAAACTTTGTACCATACCGCGGATCCGCCCCGAAAGATTGGAGCGAAGGCGAAGCTAGATCGAAAGTAAAAAGCGGGTATAGCGAAAAATCGAACACAATCGAAATAATTTAACCGAAATATTCTGACAATTCGATTATTTTTACTATTTCGGTTATATCCGAATTTTTGTACGGTTTTTGGTTAGTTTTTACGAGTATTACTTTTGGGTTATTCGGTCTAACCGAATAACCGAACAAATCATTTCTACCTAACAAGACAGTTGATGTAAAAAACGCGCTTGGATATGTCAAAGATACGGGCGGTTGGCCACCGTCCTTTTACAAAGGCCCACGCCCAACACGTATAATAGATAATGACTTTGAATTGACTTCTTAATTAATTAAATAAATATTCACCAACCATTAAAATAAATTAGTGAATAATCACTTATTACGAAATTAGCCGTCCAAGAGTCTACTTTACTACTTTACCAAGGGTCCAAGGTCTTGACTCTTGAGATCTGAGAAGTGAGATCTCGAAGTCTCGACTCTCGAACTCTTACTACGCTACCACCGAGCTCCAAGACTTGGGGATAAAGGTCTCATGGGGCATAAAGCAGGAATAGAGGAGAAGAGAAGGCGGGAGTAACATCGACCACCACCACGGCGAGAGCCACAATCCCAAAGCAAGCTAAGGCGAGGGAGGAGGCGGGAACTTTTCGATGATTAGAAACAAGCAGGTTGATAGGCATCGGACAACGTACCGATCGAGAGATGAGAATAATCAACCATGGGAGAGGATAGCAAGAAGAGGGCAAGGTGTGGAAGATGCAAAGTAGGAGTATCTGTGTGTGTATATATATATATAGATAGATATAAATGCATAAACTAGAGAGTACATTTTGGTACGAATTATTGTTGTTGGATCATTCATTAAGCAGAGTAAATGCATACTAGAGAGTATTCTTAAATTCGGTTATTAACCGAATAACCGAATAATTAATTCAGTTATTCGGTTATCATGTAGTTCGGTTAGTTATTCGGATACTCTAAATAGTGTAAATTCGGTTTTCGGTTATAACCGAAATGTGTATTCGATTCGGTTAATAACCGAATGCTCACCCCTAGAAGCGACGTACTAGCCTTTTGCAATAACTTCTATGTTATGAGTCATAAGTTCCAACAACGGCATCTCTTTTCAGTTTTTGCATAAAAACAAATATAGTTGTGCATACGTTATTTCCCTCTTTTTTATCATGTTTAATTAACGAGCAGAAAAGACATTTCTTTTTCAGAATTTCTTTTCTTATCTCTTTTATCTTTTCATTCTGTTATAATTTTTCCAGCTTTAGTTCCTACCAAACAAAGTATTGTGAAAGATTATTTTGCTAAATTCATAAAACTTCTCTGTTACGAAAATATAATCAGTTATTATTCTTTTTTTCCGGGAGACTCTAAATATATGTGAGCAAATACGTTAAAATAAGAGTATATTAATTAATTTCATTAATTTCTACCGCATGTCTTATTTAATTTTCCATTTTAAGTAAGGTTTAAATACACTTTACTACTTTAAGTTTTTTCACTTTTTACATTTTAAATCTTAATGTTTTGGCTTTAAGACTATTGAAATTTAATGTCTTTCAATTTTAATAAATTAAAATTTTTGGTCACTGACGTATAATAATTTATCCGAATGAGAGTTTTTCGGGTAATCTCACTTCTAAATATCTTTTGAAACACAAAATATTGTAAGTACATAGTTATTGTGTCATTAAAAAAATGGGAGCCAATATAAATGACATATATCCTTAAAAGACTCAATTTTTCACATTAAAGAAAACTTTATAATATCTTTGAAAGCATATAAAATTATAGGCACGTGATGAGTGTAAAAAATGAGTTAAAATTGGAGTTAATATAAATGATATATACCCATAAAAGGATTAATTGTCCTTCCATTTCAAGTCACGTGAATTATCTCGATAAAAAAATGCTCAATTCAGTAGCTAAAAGGTTTAATTTGTAAAAATTTAAAGACATTGAGGTTAATTGTCTTAAAGTTAAGACATCAGAGTTTAAATTGTAAAAAAAAATTCAATGTCTAAAGTGTATTTAAGCCTTTAATTAAATTGTAAAGCTAAATTTAACCACATTTTATTGGGAACAAATATAGAATAATACTCTCTCATTGTGATATATAAAAATAATAAAAAAAAAAAAGAGATAAAAAAAAGCTATCAATTTCAGGTGGAGAAAATTATAAATGGATTTACAAAATCAGAAAAAAGTATGATAACGACATAAGTTTTATTTACAAATTACAATAGAAGAAAGTTTAAATACCACAGTAGATTACACTAGTCCAACAAAGTGACCTCACAATAGCAAAATTGATGTTGGGTGGTTTCGTTCACGTCACAACAATTTAACTTAATGATAATATAAGTTTATTTATGTGAAAAGACATTCCTTTTTTGTTTGTTTATTCAATTGTATTGTAATAAGACCCTTTTTTAGTTACATCTATATATGAGTGTAATGTTTAATTAAGTTTCACTTATAAGTTATAACGCACATGTATACGAAATGAGTAATAATCACTGTTATTAAAGTATCATTTTAATTTGCAAATATATTATAATTATTATATGTTACAAAATTTTCAAGTATGAATCAAACAACATTTATAAAGTAATAACACAATACTATTACATGCTATACAATTTTCAAGTTTGAACAAAAATAAGCATTGTAATAAGATAGGAAATTGATACTTCCATGATACTTTTTTGATTTTTTAACATGAAAAGTGTCGTTATAGATGTATAGCGATGGATGAAAATAACGATGGTAGCGACGGTTTTCATTTGAAAATATCATTTTCTGTTATAGATTTATCAGTTTCTATAAGATATTATCATTACATTACAAAACTCATTTATATCTCTAAAAATAATTAGTCATCCAAGTCGGCCATTAGAATTTGGAAATTGATATTTTACATGATTTTTTGATATTTTTACATAAAAAAGTGTCGCTGTAAATGTATAGCGACGGTAAAAATCGTCGCTATAGGATCTATAGGCGACACTTTTCATATGAAAATATTAAAAAATCATGTATAATAATTTTTATATAATGTTTACATGTGGTCACTAAGCTAGCTAGAGGCCGTTTGGAAGAGTTTTTAATTAAATTGACTAAAAGCCTTCTTAAATTAAGTATAAAAGTGTTTGTGTTTGATTATTGACTGAAAAATATTTTTAAAGAGCAGAAATTTGGGCTCAAAGTACTTTTAGCTGAAACAAAAAATTTATGCTTTTTAACTCTAGCACTTTTGACAAAAATACAAATTATAAAATTATCCTTAAATTGTTAAAAGAATACAATCTCATACCACACTTTCCTTAAAATTGAAAAATAAAGGTACTCAACGGCTCAACGCCCCATAGACTCGTACATCATCTTAAATCTTAATGGATTCGGCGCATCCAAACCATCATTAATACCTTTAAAACAACTTCTATAATTATGTAATCAAACGCTATTTTAATTTTTCTATAAAAACACTTATAAAAAGTTCTACATCTAAAATTAAGCCATTCATCTCATCACACAGTTCTGCCACCACCTTGAAAGAGCTTGATCAGTAAGCTGACATATAATTATACTGAGGTGATTAGTATGAAGTTAATTTTAATCAATTGATTAATACAATGTCGACACGGAAGATGATTTTTCTCTATGTGTATCAAGATTAATTGCACACACTACAGTAGATTTAGTAATGGCATAGTTCGTATATTAATGAAAGGGTTTACTTGTTATATCAAAATTTCTCGTAGGTACTTTCCCAAATTGTCAAAAGTACAAGGCAAAATAAGTGAAGCTAATAAAATTTTCATTCCTGTTTTGGTTCCCGCCAGAAAATGCAACAACAAAGTTGAGTGACAAACCCATCTTCTTCACCTCACTCATTCCCTCTCTCTCTATATCTCTCCCTATATATATATATACACACATGTATACCTCTAATAAACCCATCTTTTGCAGAAATGGAGAAGTATTTGATTTTTATTTGTCTTCTAATTATACTAATTCTTTCTCCTCTCTCTCCAGCCACCGGTCGGACACCCCAGACTGCGAATTTCCGCGCTAATCTAGCGGAGAAGCTGATCGGAGAGCTCAATTTGTTCTCGAAAGAGTCGGAAAAAATCGCCGATAGCAATGACTCTGCTTTTCTCCGTCCGGTTAGGAAGTTAGTGGAGAAGCGATTCAAATTCCCAAATTGTGATTGTGAGGACCCTGTCTCGCCTGAGGATTTGGGGCATTATGCCGGTTACTATCAGATTCAGCATTCTAATGCTGCTAAGTAAGTCCTGAACCCTAGAGTTTTAGCGATTTTTTATAGGGTAAATTCAGATGATCACTTGGAGTTTTGCCAAAATTTCACATGACTACTTTTCATTTAAAAATAGATATAAAAAACCATGTAGTCATGAGTCCAAGTGAAACTGTTAACTTTTTCATTCAAGATGACATATTCCCTTTATTGCACACAAAACTTAAGCACGGTGTTTGTGTTTTACTTTTTTTTTTTGTTTGGCTAGTTTAGAAGAAATTTAACATTCCTGCCTTAACCACTGTACCAAAGGAGGCTTGGTGTGTTTTACTTTTAAACTATGAATGCATTCACTGTTTGAAACATTTGTACGTTTGTTTGGGTACTAGTGTTTGCAGTTTTTGTAGTGTTAGCATTTAGCGTGTTTGAATTTCCAAACTTATCAAGCTCACCACACCATTGTTGTGGTGCATTTGAACCCCAAAGTTGCTTGCGTTAGTGAGTTAAAAAAACAGCATTTGAAATAAGTTTTTTCTAGGCAAACTAGATTTTAGAATGTTTTTGAACTTTCAAATGCATAAAACGACTCTAACCAAACAAGCACAATAATTTCAAGGCAAAACACAAAGGGAAGGGGTTATCTTGGAAGAAAAATTAATTGTTTCACTTAACCTTACCTAGGGTTTTTGTGTTTATTTGTGAAGGATAGTGGAATTTTGTCAAATCTCTAAATGGTCATATGAAGTTTACCCTTTTTTATATTCATCACTGAGAAGTTAGTTTAAATAATATTTGTTGCTAACAAGTTCACTTATTGATATAGTACTTGGGGATTATATGTAAAATTTTGTTCTACAAAAATGCTACTAAACTAGCTTTGATTGTTGCTTGTAGGATGTTCTACTTCTTCTTCGAATCACGCAACAGCAAGACGGACCCTGTTGTTATCTGGTTGACTGGAGGGCCAGGATGTAGCAGTGATGTTGCTCTTTTCTATGAAAACGGACCTTTCACTATTGCAAATGACTTGTCTCTCGTGTGGAACAAATATGGGTGGGATAAGGTAATGTTTTTCGCTCTGGATTTTTTTTTAGCTGATTACAATATTTAGTTTCAAAACCATTTTTCTTGTACTGAAAATTTATGCAAATCTTTATTTTACTTCAAATCTGGTTGTGGAATCTCTGACTTCTTCTCATTATATCATTTGTTTCTATAATTCCCTTAAATCTAGTTTGGGAGACATATACTTCATATCCTCATGCTTCTTTCTAAGAGGTTCTAAGCGTACTTATTATTAAAAATGGTAGGGGGGGCATATAGTGGCAGTTTCCAAGGTTTATTGGCTTATACGTTGTGCCATCTTCATGGTTTTGGTTTATCTAACTTGCTTAGCAGGTATCTCATATACGTCCTCCTACATTTAAAGCGGTTAATCTAGACTTAGACTGTCGGTTTAAGAACTACTTTGAGGTGTGGGGTACATCAGGTGACCAGCATTTATGTTATTTAGCAATTACCTTAAGCTATCTCGGTTTGGCCCTTGGAGGTCCTTGTAAACCAGTTTCTTGCGAGTTCCAATGATAAAAATGAATAAAGGGCAGCTGCATGCCATATTTTCCAAATGGGAGAGTTGTTCCCGATTATGAGCGTGTATTGATTCTTACGTAATGTCCCTCTATGTATATTTCGAGTTCTTACAATATTTAGGTTATGAGTTATAAAATAGATGAACAAGTTTGTTCCCGATTATCACTGTGTATTGATCCTTGTTAATTTTATGACTTTTTGAGTATATTATTTGAAAGACTGAACTGTTGCTGGTTTACATCAGCTTTATGGCACCTTAAATACCTTATTACTTGGTGGTTTGTGTATTTAGACTGCCATAAATTTTTGATGTATAGTTTAACTTCTTTATTTACTTTGTACTTCCTATAATAGATATTTTATAATGTGACGTATTACTATTTCTATGATAATATGCAGGTGTCAAACCTTCTGTATGTTGACCAACCTATTGGGACAGGCTTTAGTTATAGCTCTGATAAACGTGACATTCGTCACAATGAGGAGGGTGTTAGCAATGACCTATACGACTTTTTGCAGGTCAGTGTTGTATTCTTATTCCATCTCTTTTTTTATAACCCTAACAGTGTTTTATCTTTTCAACCGCTGAATCTTGAGTTTATTGGTACTATGGTAGGTTCGTAGCATAAAATTTTCAATTGCTTAAAGTTTGTCTATTCTTCTAAAATTTAGTCATTTCTCATTCTGGTAAGAAGTTATGTCATTGTTTCTCCACGAGTTGAGTGATTTTTATATAAAACATCATTCTTTAACAAAACATGTTTACTTTTAGACCAGTCACCAGTGTAACCTAGATTATAGTTCGATGCAGTACATGGAAATAAAATCGGGAATGGGAAAAGTCACTTTTCGTGATACTGAGTTCGGTTGGGGTAGGTTTTTTTAAATTACTTAGCTGGAATGAAATGTATTTATCCGAAACGTAGTACAATAGGAATAGCTTTCTAAAGAAATATAGTTAAAATTAGTTGATACTTCTTCCGTCCAGGATAAAAGTCATGGTTGGCTTTTTGTACATATTAAGAAAGAGGATAAAATGATAAAATTGTCCGTATTTAAATTCTCATTTAATTGCATAGTTTTTTTTGCACATAACTAGTGATGCTCCATAAATATGCATATAGAATAGAAATATGACAATTAATACTATTGTAAACTATTGTAAAAAATAGATTATTTAAGGTAAGTAGACATTTAACTTGGGACTACCTAAAATAGTAATAATGACTTTTATCGTGGGACGGAGGGAATATATAATTAAGATTGGTTAAGTTGTTTCCAAAAGTAGTATCAAAACAAGCACATATTTAACAAGATTATGCCATATCATCGCTTACTTAACACGCAAAATGTGCTCATTTGGCTACATTAGATGACATTCCCTATGATCTTCTTTTACATATTAAGGATTCTAATAGATTGTTCTCGGTTTACTCATGTAATTACTCTACTTTGTAAATATCCTAGATATTTTAAAGGATGATTGTAGATATTGGATTCTAACCTATCATTAGATTTGATCTTGGCGATTTGTTGTGGCTATATAACAGGATGTTTTTTATTAGCAAATCATAAAGCACAGTTTAATAATATTTGTGCAATAGAAGTTTTAGTACATAGGATAATTTTTTTTTATCACCACATTTGATGTTTAGAGTGAAAGTGTAACATGTTTTAAAACGTTCGTATCAAAACACAATTCTCTATCGTGTTAATATTTTCTGGTAACACATGACTAATTAGTTAATGGAGTTTCTACTCCAAGTTATCCTTCTGTTTGTACATAATAATAAAACTAGTAGTTCTTTTGATCTCGACACAATAAGAACAGAACATAGGTAACCTTATGTCACACTCTTAGCTGCAGATTTAGGGTTAAACAAGATGAGAAACAGAAGAAAGGGATGAGAAGAAAGCAATATAACAAAAATACTTGATTCCATAGATAGGTTATCCATACCTCAGCTGGGTATATAAACCCTGAAGCTAACAAACTAGCCATGTGCCCGTTGTAACATAATGGCACAATGGTTGACACTTGTCCAATGGGAAACAGACGTGAAATCACAAAACAACAAAGTCCTTCCAGCTAGACTTAATAATCAAAATGATGCCGTAGCAATACATTAAGCCTAAAAGTTAGCTCGCGCTAATTCCGTAGAAGACTAAATGATTTCTTTTTAGAGAAATATTAACACCTTAATTATGATGCTGGCGGTACTATTCCATGCTCTGCCTATCTACCTAGTCTTTCCAATTCCAGTAACCATGACTGCTTTTATCAGCTTCCCTTTCTTGCTTAGATTACATATCGTGGAGCTTGTCCTCTGCTACATAAATAAGTCTTGCTTGACAATGGTTGCATAACAACCTGTGAGAAATTTAAGTGACAGAAAAAACATAAAATTCAAATATCTGAGCATGAAATTACGTGGGACATCTTATATTAATAGTCTTGAAGAAATATAAGAATCATTATCTAATAACAAACTCATAAACGAGAATGCTTGAAGGTTCTTCTAGAGGTGATCGTATTACATGCATGACTAACTAGTGGTGCTTTTTGGGAGGGAGGGGAAGAGATAGAAACTTTGTAGTGTTTATACGTTAGTGATCACTAGTTTCTGGCGTTAAAGTCATCTTTATCACAAACTACTTGATAAGACCAGCGAAATGTACCCAAGCAAGGAACCTTGTGCTTGATCTGCATGATGATTAAATTTTTTTCCACAAACTTGTTCATCTTGTTCCTCATCCCTAAACCTATTTCAGCATAAGTATTGGAACTGAGGGTTGTTCACAAATTAGAAGCAACATTGGTTATGTACATTTTATTTGCAACAGGACCGTTTCATGAGGGCCACACCTACATGTGCAAGGCTCATTTCTATTTTTCTCCTTTACTTCGTTTCTTTGCCTTTTTCTTCTTTAATTCCAATGGTGATTATGGGCAATGATTAATGGGTTAAAGTAAAGCCCCTCCAGATCCGAGTCCAAGTCTTTAATGTGACTTTTTGTCAAATATAATAAGAAGCAAAAATAAGCAAGCTTCGGTAGAAAAAAGATGTGATAGTACTGATGAATGATTATGACAGTGGTGAACTCCCTATCTTAATGATACAATAGCAACTAATGTGCGTAATAGAGAGTGAGAGAGAGCAAAAACATTTTTCGGGCTCACAAAGGGTCGTAGAAACACATGAGAACTCTTGAATGGAAATGGAAATGGAAATGAGACTATGAATTCTAACAGCTGAATATGAACGGAATGTTTTTAGATTTTCAGAAATAGATAAGGACAATTTTGTAGAATACCTACATAATAATGGGCGGATGAGATGGTTTCCCTTAAACTACCACCTCTTCCCAAAACTGGGTTCAACTATATAGCCTATATTTTCTTATTCAAGTAGGTGCTATTTGACTGAAGTGGTTTTGTTCGGATAATTTAGGCCTTCTTTGCTGAGCATCCACAATTTGTAACTAATGACTTCTACATTACTGGAGAATCATATGCTGGCCACTACATTCCTGCGTTTGCTGCTCGAGTACGTAACGCAAATAAGGCTAAAGAAGGAACTAATATAAACCTCAAGGTATCTTCCAGTTGTAGCAAATGTTCTCTTGCCATTTTGTTTTCTTTTTATTATTTGTGTATGGTGATTAAATCAGAAGCAATTTTTGAAGGGATTTGCCATTGGTAATGGGCTTACTAATCCAGAGATACAATACAGAGCTAACACAGATTATGCATTGGATATGGGGATCATCAACAAGGCTGATTATGAACGCATCAACATGATGCTTCCAGGGTGTGAAGCTGCAATAATGCTTTGTGGTAATCTCTCCGTCTCTCCAGTTAATTGTGTTAGGGGTAGAGGGCTAAGAGATTGTTTCTGCTTGACAAACCAGGGGAAACCTGGAGACATAGGCTGGCCTCATGCTGCAGCCAAAACCTTCTCTAGCCTGCTATGTTACACGGACTCGGATGGAATGTCCGATTGGACATGGAATTTTGAAGAGTTCGACATGGATACTCCTTAATTTTGTTAATTTTTTACATTAAAATGAAGTGTCCAGTACCCATCATAGTTGTCATGGCACCACAACGAGACGCGGCCTAGGCGATAGGACGCCCGCCATGGCATCCATATGGCGACAAGTCGTTAACAATGTACAATTTATATATTATTTGTTTTACTTTAGAAGCATATTTGACAATTAAATTTTATATACATTAAAACTCAAAACATATTAACTAACACTATGAAATACAATTAAAAATACAATTATATGAATACTTCATAATTAAAATTCAAAACTTAACATTGAAAACTAGTATAACAAGTTAACAAAAACTACGTAGAGAATAAATGATCAACCAAGTCAACAATCATCACACATTACAAGTCTAATAAATAATAAAAATCCATATAGCTAGTCCATGGGTTATGATGAGTCATGGGTATAAAATGACTTAATCACTTAACTTGGGCCAGCTACTAAGGTGTAAGCCTTAGCGGCTCGGTGTCCACTTCTCTAGCGCCAGGACACCCAATCGTCGCCTAGGTGATGCCATGACAACTATGGTACCCATACCCATATACTTGTCCAAATGTCGAGTGTCAGACATGGATACAGGGGAACAAACCCAGAGGAGTGAGTTTAACTCTGTTAAAACAGAGCGAGTCTAGGGTTTGAAGAAGCCATGCATAGATCCCAGCCACGCATTCCCCTTTAAATGTCCAGTTTAGTTTTTCAAGTGATTATATCTTTCTCCTCTCACCTTGAGTATTAACATTATGTTTCTTTCAATGGCTACCACTTTTTTTTAGCTTCAGTAATTTTCTTTTTCAGGTACTGAAGGAACAATCTCTTGCTTAGCTGCTCAATATGTTTGTAGCAACATATTTAGTTCTATCATGGCAGTTGCTGGCAAAATTAATGTGAGAAGCATACAAATCATCCAATATGGTTATTCCTGTGGCAACTGAATAATGTATTTTATATAAATGTTCACACTCTTTACTCATCATGATTGCGAAAGATATAAATAAGAGCAGAAATTTGTGGTAAAAATCCATAAGCCATAGCATTTTTTTCCAAAGCTTAAAGAGTTTAGCCCCAAGTGAAAAATCTAAAATAATTTGGGAAAAAATGAATTTGTACCAATCAACATCAGGAAACTTCTCATGGATGAATGCATTATTGTTGCAAAAAAAATCATACCTCAACCTGTAATTGATGTCTTCATCTGCAGTATTACGACATCAGAAAAAAGTGTGAGGGGAGTCGCTGCTACGACTTCTCAAATATGGAGAAACTCTTGAACATGAAATCAGTTAAGGATTCTCTTGGAGTTGGGGATGTAAATTTTACTTCATACCGAACTGCATTTTATCCTGCAATGCTTGTGAATTTGGGTGAGGAATTATGAAGTCGTCATTCCTGCCCTTCTTGAGGATGGAGTCAAGTTGCTTGTTTATGCAGGGGAATATGACCTTATCTGCAACTGGCTTGGTAAGTTATTAGGGATCGGTCTGAAGTTAACATTTTTGAAAAAGGAAATGCTGTTTTTGTCTGGTGTAAGGGATAGTGCACCTTTTGTATTTGTATTTGATTTTTTTTTTCTTGTGCAGGTAACTCTAGATGGGTTCATGCTGTGGAATGGAGAGGTCAGAAAGAATTTGCAGGATCTGCTATAGTTTCGTTTGAAGTTGGTGGATCCGAAGCAGGAATACTCAAGAGTTATGGGCCTCTCAATTTCCTCAAGGTAGTGGTCTCTCTGAGTGTGTGGACTATTTATTTTTCTGCAACTTCTTTAATTTCTGAAAAAATAAACTAAAGGGTGAGTGCCTAAGTTGCTATATTTTATCTGCTCGAGTGTTTTTGATGGAAAACAGGTACACAATGCTGGTCATATGGTTCCTATGGATCAACCTAAGGTTTCTCTGGAGATGCTGAAGAGGTGGACCCATAGCTCACTTTCTGGAGTCACCGGTGAGCCTGAAAACTTGGTTTTGTCAATCTGATATCCCGAGTATGGTTTCATTGACTTACTGGATACAGTTCTGTAAATGTAAGCCAAAATAAAAGTCACAAAAGTTGTTGAATAAAATAAAACTTCTACATATAGAGGCATCTTGTTGTTTTTAACTGCTTGATGAAAGGGATGACGTTTGTTTTAACTGCTTGATGAAATGACATGTATGATTATATTTCTACGTGAGATTCATTTAACTATTTCCTTTTCTATGTTCCGAATTTCATCACTTATTTAAACAGTTAAGCCCCTTGGCTGTATTTTATCATGATTTGGTTTAGAAGTTACAAATTGAGGACTGACTTCATGAAATCGAAATCCATAACTGGTTGCTGTTAGGAGACTTTAGTAGTCTATTATTGGTGATTGGTTATAGGATTGCGGAAAGCAAGATAAAAACATACAATCTAATTGAAATTACATCGGAAGCATGCAAAGTAGCAATTTAAAATTTTTAGCAATCCCAATGTATGGCCTTATATAATATCATTAATTGAGGAAGAGTAAATATATACATTTGAATTAGCGCATCAACCTTTGATGAAGACTTCTAATAATTTCAATCTTTGTTCCTTCGCGATCTCTCCAATTCTCAGATCGCACGTTCGTCATAAAGTGTATGCAACGCTGGAGAGAAATCTACCAAGAGGAATAGATTGAAGATGTGATTTTAGATTCTACTAAATCTTGGGTGGCTAACGCTAATTCTCTTTATCCTAACTGCTTAGGGTTTTGAGAATGCTTGCAAGAAAGATGTAAGTTGCAAAAATTGCATTAGTCTATCCCACAATAAGACTACTCTTATGTATAGACTAACCTTAATTCCTCAACCTTTAAGGAGTTGGGGTTTTAATTTAATTCTCAATCTAATTAGGAAATAAATAATAATAATAACGATCCCAAAATTCATACAATTTAATTATTAACTTCGATCGTTAATAATACGTCTAACTTCTGATTTTACATCATTATTCGATGTTAAACTTTATAAAATGCTGAATAATTAAAATTTTTATGTCTTCTTACTTTAATTCCCTGAATCAAAACCTTTATCATATACATGTCTTTGAATCAATCTTATTTTATGATTCACTTTATCACTGTTATTATATAAAATTTTACATTTCAATCCGATAACCTTTACATATCAGATAACTCTAACTTTAGCTTTACAACTCAACATAAAACTATACATCATAAAACATTTAGTACATCTCATGAATTTTTAATCATGGTATAAAGAAATAGCAACTTTAGCTAAAATATTAATCTTCGTGTATTATTTTTGATTCACGTCATTCAAGTAGCTCATAGTGTTACCTTCAATCCTTAACCTGCAAAAATAGTTATTTGCAAGGTTGAGCTCGACAGCCCAGCAAATCTAACAGTTTTTATGCATCACGTAACACATAATAACATGCTCAACATATATCTCATAAACATTGGACTAACATAACATACATGTTACAGTTCATATAACAAGTATAAAGATTGAGTTCCTTACTCAATCAGCATGCTTTAATCGATCAACGTAGTCATAAGTTGACTTTAACATTTCATACACTCAACATATATATAACACCTCATGCTCTTCACAATAAAGATTTAAAACAATCAAATTCACATAGCAAATAGGAACTGAAAGACTTGCCTTGATCGTTGTTTACCAATAACAGTTTAACAACTTACAGTTATCTGCACTTCACGTGCCCTACACAATTATATAATCATGCACATCAACTATTAATCACATAGCAACACATAGTAGTTGTAATGTAAACTTTAATTTACGTCTCATAACCCTTCCTATCATAAATACACAATGTTCAATTTGATTGTGTTAACTTTCAACTTATATCTCACTGTATTTCATATTTGAAGTTCATTCAAGTGTTTAAGTCTTGCTAGGAATCATTATTGGTCTTATATTAACACTATTCAATATCTTATTATATTCATTTCATTTAATTTAAAATACTTTTTACGTTCATTATCACTTATCACGGCGTTTCGACGTTTATTCATTACACGCCCAATTTGTCTCTCTTGCGTGTGCTTAGTATGCGTATTCAACTTATCTAATATATCATTTATTAATGTTAAGCATCATTATACTTCATAATATTCATGTTCTATAACTTAGAACAACATCTATTATCGTCGACATCACTATACTTGTGTATGTGCATGTCCGACGACCTCCGATTGTCTCCGAATACGCATCAGTCACAAAGATGACCATTTTGACTACTGTTCCCGACCTCAAATTGAAAAACTTAAAGAATAAAAGTTGTAGGCCTATTCGTCCTCGTTCCGGATCATCTTGAATCACCTCAATCGGAGTTTGTATGAAAAAGTTATGGTGCCTATTTTACCAAACTAAAAGCGGCGCCGCGCCAATTCCTTCATAGTTTGGTAGCGCCCAATGTGACTTCAGCGGCCTTCAATTTATGCCTAAGCTTGAGGGATCTTGATTGCTAAACGCTTGATTCTGATGTTTTGCGATTTTTGACCTTTATCTCCTACTAATCTTCATAACTTGAGTTATACACATCCAAATTAGTCCGTTTTCGATTCTATAGATTCGTAATTCATAGAACTACAACATACTAGAATTCTAACAATTTATAAAAACATTAACCAACCTAAAATTTGACCCAAAACACATGTTCATACTATATTTTCATGTTTTAACATCTCTAGCGAATTTGATCGCCACGACTTCGTTTCTTAATCAATTGACACGATTTAAACTATGTTGTTTTCGTTTTTTCACATACAAACATATTCTAACTTCAATTTGCAGATTACAACACATATAGGGCACAAAATTTGGTACTTTCTAAGCCATATCCAACAACATAAACACTATTATATGAACTCTTTCTACTACAACCCAATTTCATGTTTTTAATCATCAAATATCACTTACATAAGATAGATAACATATTATAAATCATAAATACATATATGTGTATCAATCTAACTCCACTATCAATAGAAATTTCCCCAAACTAAATTATTTAAATAATCTTATATTTTATAGTTTCATGTCACACCTTTAGTTAATTAAATAACTTTAGCTCAATTAATTTAAATAACTTGTAATGGTAATTAAAATAATTTCTATTTAATTAATAATTTAGAACATAACTTTATTTAATCTATTTATTTTCTTTAAATTAAATAATTCATTTAATTTAATTATTTTCTTAAATATTAAGCAATTGATTTAATTTAATTATTTTCTTAAAATAAATCCTTGAGATAAAATTATCATCACTCAATTTAATTAACACTAATCAATTTAGTTACTAAATTAATTTACCAAAATTCATCAATTATTTATTTATCTCAATAAATAAAAATTAAAATATTTATTTAATTCAATAAATATTTAAAATTAATTACAAAATTCATTTAATTCCTTCAATAGTTAACTTAACTATTAAACCTCACTTCCCAATATATGAATATATATTTCTCTTCACCCTAGATCACATGTTTCAAAATATATAGCACGTATATATAAATACTCAAACTCAAAACATCTCATAATAATTTTAATTATTAAATTCCTATTTTAATAACCTATAAAAATTCGGGTTGTCACAACCTTCCCTCCTTATAAGGATTCCATCCTCGGAATCACCAAAACCCTACCTTACTCAGGTTTTCATCAAATCTCCTTGTTGAATAACTTCAACACATTACCTTAATATAGGTTTTATATTTCCTACTCCCACCATTCTTGATAATAAATTCTTGTAAGTTTTATTTCATAACCTTTACTTAGACTCAATTATATTTGAGTATTATATATTCTTTAACCCATTCATTTCCTTTTCTAAGGATCGTTATCATAAACACTCGGGATATTACATTCACCCATTCTTCTAAGAATTTCGCCCTCAAAATTTTATTTATTAATCTTCATTCATTCAATCTATCAAAATAGATTTTATGTTAATATTTTATCCATTCATTGGGTTCTAAAACCACTTCTTTCCACAAAGATCTTTCTACAATTATTAAACTTTTCTATTAAAAGTTTTACATTATTATTTGATAACTCATCTCCTTCTCATTTCAAAATTTCTTTTCTCACCTATTCAACATATCCATCATCCAGTGTCGCATTCTACGACTTACTTCTTTCTAAGGAATATCATCCTTACCACATTTGCCTTTTAGAATAGAAAGAATCTTCCACAATTGCTCAATAATTGGGAAGCAGTATGAATAACTCAGGAATTTTAAAAGATTCCAAATCATGCTGAGGGGTCATAAGACCTTGAACTACATCCACGGTTATAAGTACTCTTTCAACTTAAACCTTAACAGTCATTAGACTATAGGGACTCCGTGCACTTAGGGTGTTAAGCCCTTTCGCACAATGTATGTATTGTGCACTCTACCCACATAATTATAAGTACTCTTTCAACTTAAACCTTAACAAATATTAGACTGTAGAGACTCCGCACTTAGGATGATCACCCTTCGTGTACCATGTATTTTGCACAAACATCTAAACGCTTGCGTAATCCCTATAAAAGGGTTGTTCATCTCGACTTTTCAACATCGAATCCGCACCAAAACAATTTGGTTTGGCATAACTTCTCAAGAAACGCTTGAATTTCATGAACATCTTTCAATATTCGTCATTTGAATCAAATAGCATAGACTTCTACAACAATTTGGACATCAATCGAAATATCATATACATATATATATATATATATATATATATATATATATATTCTCATATCTTAAAGAAATCTCAAAATTTTTTATGACGTACATGATACCGATACCGTATTTACAAATCTGGTTTGAGGATTCCGTCATTTGATGATTTTATCATACTACATCATACCATAGTGGGCTAACGACCCTTAGATCATATCCAACACTAAGTAATACTGCATTGATGACTCCATCGTTTTTATCATCTTTGCACCAGGTTCCATGATGCATTGATGATATAAAAAAAATACATTTTGATATATTTCAAATCATTTTTGTCTAGTCGAAGCAATTAGCATAGACATACGAATAACGGTATTGTTTTTAAAACTAATTGGTTTCAATAGAAATGCAAACATCAGCACGAAGTCAATAAATTTTGAAATTCTAGCATAGCTAGTAGATTTAGAATATCCAGGTATCCATCAACTTCAATCATTACTCCATTACTTCATTACTTAACCATTCTATGAATCTTCAACTTCATCAATGATCTCTATGCTATAACCGTTTTCTACCCAATATAGTTCATCAAACTTACCGCACATTGGAAGTTCAGGAACTTGCCACAATAATATGAGTTTAAGAACTTATCCTAGTCAGACCATAGGCGTCCATTCGCTGAGGGGTTCAAAACATGCCATATTATTGTGAGTCACGAACTTACCATATGCATTAGTTTTAAGAACCGCACCTAATCCTAATAATATCTGACTAATCTTAATAGTTTCTAACTATCAAATATACACATGAGAAAAGCATCACCTTTTCGCCACATATACATTGATAACGCGACACCACCATTCCAATGATTATCAATGTGATAAATTGAGTGCAAGCACAAAACCCTCGCCCATACAAAGATTTGTACAACTCAGCCATCACATGAGTCCTGAATTGAAATTCCACCTAACTCTATCTTACTCTTAACTTGCTCTTTGCTCGATACGAATTCCTCGAATCACATTATATATAACTCCTAATGAGTTATCTCGTACTATTTCATAGTACATCATCTTCATAACATCAAGATATAATTATTCAAACATTACAGACCATCTTTCTTTTATAACTTAAACTGATCACGTCGTGATCTTATTCTATAATCATCTCCCTTAAAATTCTTTTCTTAACTCGTGATCGTTTTGTTTTACGATCCTCTTTCTTTCCTTTTTCATCATACGTATCCATTTTCTATACTTGGTACACATCGAGTCTCTAACAGTTTCAATATGGTACGCTGAGTGGTTTCCCACAAATAACCAACAAACTAGGTTCCGAGTTGCTAGTTCGTATATACCTCCGCTCCATGAAGGAATTGTTTAGCCCAGATACCATACATTAACTATTAAAGAGTACAATTGTACCACACTTAGATATATTTTTTTTTGATTCTTAACTTCTTTATCATTCTCTTCTTATAGACATTGTCTATTTTATTATCACCTTACATCCTTATTATTGGAGTTGGGTAACCCCACATTCATACTTCTTATAACTCAAAATTCATAATTCTTATAACTCAGCGAGATTCTTCTTTGAATCCTCTCACGCATGTTTTAATCCTTTCTTTATAAATTTCTTAAATTACTTCTTATTATTCAAACTCTACTTGAGCTTATTCTTTCATTATCTTCACCTTCCTTATCTAAGGTTATAGCCTATGGTACTCCTACCTAAGGTTTATAACCTACAACTTTGATACCAACTGTAACGACCCCAAAATTCATACAATTTAATTATTAACTTCGGTCGTTAATAATACGTCTAACTTTTGATTTTACATCATTATTCGATGTTAAACTCTATAAAATACGGAATAATTAAAACTTTTATGTCTTCTTACTTTAATTCCCTGAATCAAAACCTTTATCATCTACATATCTTTGAATCAATCTTATTTTATGATTCACTTTATCACTGTTATTATATAAAATTTTACATTTCAATCCGATAACCTTTACATATCAGATAACTCTAACTTTAGCTTTACAACTCAACATAAAACTATACATCATAAAACATTTAGTACATCTCATGAATTTTAATCACGGTATAAAGAAATAGCAACTTTAGCTAAAATATTAATCTTCGTGTATTATTTCTGATCCACGTCATTCAAGTAGTACATAGTGTTACCTTCAATCCTTAACCTGTTAAAATGGTTATTGGCAAGGTTAAGCTCGACAGCCCAGCAAATCTAACAGTTTTCATGCATCACGTAACACATAATAACATGCTCAACATATATCTCATAAACATTGGACTAACATAACATACATGTTACAGTTCATATAACAAGTATAAAGATTGAGTTCCTTACTCAATCAACATGCTTTAATCAATCAACGTAGTCATAAGTTGACTTTAACATTTCATACACTCAACATATATATAACACCTCATGCTCTTCGCAATAAAGATTTAAAACAATCAAATTCACATAGCAAATAGGAACTGAAAGACTTGCCTTGATCGTTGTTTACCAATAACAGTTTAACAACTTACAGTTATCTGCACTTCACGTGCCCTACACAATTATATAATCATACACATCAACTATTAGCCACATAGCAACGCATAGTAGTTGTAATGTAAACTTTAATTTACGTCTCATAACCCTTCCTATCATAAATACATAATGTTCAATTTGATTGTGTTAACTTTCAACTTATATCTCATTGTATTTCATATTTGAAGTTCATTCAAGTGTTTAAGTCTTGCTAGGAATCATTATTGGTCTTATATTCACACTATTCAATATTTTATTATATTCATTTCATTTGATTTAAAATACTTTTTACGTTCATTATCACTTACCACGACGTTTCGACGTTTATTCGTCACACGCCCAATTTGTCTCTCTTGTGTGTGCTTAGTATGCGTATTCAACTTATCTAATACATCATTTATTAATGTTAAACATCATTATACTTCATAATATTCATGTTCTATAACTTAGAACAACATCTATTATCGTCGACATCACTATACTTGTGTATGTGCATGTCCGACGCCCTCTAATTGCCTCCGAATACGCACCAGTCACAAAGATGACCATTTTGACTACTGTTCCCGACCTCAAATTGAAAAACTTAAAGAATAAAAGTTGTAGGTATATTCGTCCTCGTTTCGGATCATTTTGAATCATCTCAATCGGAGTTCGTATGAAAACGTTATGGCTGATTTACCAAACTAGGTCAAAATAGTCACACCTTGCACACTAGGGGCACGGCTGTGCCCAATTCCTTTATAGTTTCAGCTCGCCCGCGCTACTTGGCAGCGTTCAGCTGTGCGCCCGTGCTCCTAGGATGCGACCGCGCATGGCTACGCCCAGATTACAGTGTTTTGTGATTTTTGACCCTTATCTCCTACTAATCTTCATAACTTGAGTTATACACATCCAAATTAGTCCGTTTTTGATTCTATGGATTTGTAATTCATAGAACTACAACATACTAGAATTCTAACAATTTATAAAAACATTAACCAACCTAAAATTTGACCCAAAACACATGTTGATACTATATTTTCATGTTTTAACATCACTAGCAAATTTGATCGCTACGACTTCGTTTCTTAATCAATTGACACGATTTAAACTATGTTGTTTTCGTTTCTTCACATACAAACATATTCTAACTTCAATTTGCAGATTACAACACATATAGGGCACAAAATTTGGTACTTTCTAAGCCATATCCAACAACATAAACACTGTTATATGAACTCTTTCTACTACAACCCAATTTCATATTTTTAATCATCAAATATCACTTACATATGATAGATAATAGATTATAAATCATAGATACATATATATGTATCAATCTAACTCCACTATCAATAGAAATTTTAAGAAAACAAGAGTTAAAAATTAGAATTGATTATACCTTATTCTTTGATTGTTGGCTAGCAAAATTGAGAGCAATTCTTTTTCCCCAAAAACCCTTCTTCTCAAAATCACTGTAATTCTTCTCACCAAGCTCTCTCTCTAATCTATGTGTTTCTCTCTTGTAGTTCTAAAATCTAGCCTTAGGAGAAAATAAGAGGCGTAGAAAAAAAATAACTGACCTCCCTCACCCCACGTACTCATCAGTTTTAAAAAAATAAAAGACGTCAGTTGAAAAAAAAACAAAGGCCACAAGGCCTTGTTTGGCTAACCAAAAATTTCCCCAAACTAAATTATTTAAATAATCTTATATTATATAGTTTCATGTCACACCTTTAATTAATTAAATAACTTTTAGCTCAATTAATTTGAATAACTTGTAATGGTAATTAAAATAATTTCTATTTAATTAATAATTTAGACACATAAATTTATTTATTTCCTTTAAATTAAACAATTCATTTAATTTAATTATTTTTTTAAATATTAAGCAATTGATTTAATTTAATTATTTTTTCCTTAAATTAAATCTTTGGATAAAATTATCATCATAAAATTATCATAATCAATTTTAATTTAATTATTCACCAAAATTCATCAATTATTTATTTATCTCGATAAATAAATTAAAATATTTATTTAATTCAATAAATATTTAAAATTAATTTATTCATTTATCTTCAATAGTTAAAATAAATTAATTAAAATATTTATTTAATTCACCCCAATAAATATTTAAAATTAATTATAAAATTCATTTAATTCCATAATAAATAGTTAATTATTAAATTATTAAAACCTTGGGTTTCAATAATAATAATAATAATATAATAATAATATAATTTAATAATAATAATTCATTCCTCTTATTTATTTATAATCAGTATTTTCAAAAATATATAAATATTAGTATTTCTCCAAATACTATATAAATAGTCAATTTAATAATAATAAAATATCTAATCTTATTAATAAAATTTTAATTATTAAATTTAAGCTATTTTTTAATAATAAATTAAATACACTTAATTATTATTTTTCTAATTTCCATTCCACCTTGGCCAAGGATTTCAGAGTTGTCAATTATTGAATCGCATAGGACATTCTTACCCTTTACTAGAAGTGGTAGATCCTTTGTTGATCATTCACCTACCATGTATACTTTATTATACCCGAACGTACCCTACAACATACTTTGAAGTATTAAGAAATATGACAAAGTATAATTCAGAATACACAAGGTACTATAATGTTCATGTTTAAGGATCACTGTGAAGCCCCCAAATTCGGGTTCCATAACCTCGGATTTGGTGCTTACGATCCAATATCTTCATTCACATTCTATAAATTAATGCGTAATATTTAAACATAAATTGTTCATTACAATTGATTCTCCCAAGGGACTATTAACCTTAACTTAATACATACCCTTAATAACTCAAAAAGTTTACATAATCCAATTACATAAGATAACATAGTAGTTAAACGTTCATATAAAACTACTCTTGAACTTTGCCCTTGCCTTTGTCCTTCTTTGAGCACTCGGACTTAACTGAAATAAATATTATGATATAGCAAGAGTGAGCAACTACTTCGATCAACAAGTTCAAATACAAGAACGATATATCATGATTGAAAAAGAATTAACTTTCGAATGTTCAACAATATATAATGATTGTGAAAGAACGAGAATCAAGTTTTAATAAATGAAAGATTTAATATATACTACTAAGTGGCCAACAATGACCATGAACAAATACGGAGGTGTATTAGTAATTAAATTGGACCTCTTAGTAGGTTTTTGGTAATCAAGGGGATCAACCTTTCATACCCGCTGAATATGCATAACACTTAATAAACGGGCAAATATTCGTTTTCCAATAGAATTCCTTAATAAAAATCGTTCTTTTTCTCAGTGTAAGAGTTCGCACCAATAATTGGTTTAGAATAGCTTTTAAAATGTATTTGAATTATCAAAATTAAACATGCTTGGTCTAGTTGATACAACTAGCTTAGACTTAAAACAGTTCATGAATAATAAGACTGCAAATTGTTTCACAGTTTAATAATGAAACAAATCTTCAAAGGCATACAAGTGCAATAAACAATAATAATTTCGATGTGGAATAATTTTCAATAATTAAACCACTTAAAGATCTTCAAAATAGATACAAGTCTGAATATAATTAAGAAACTTGCATTAAGCGCGAATATTAATAATTATCATGGATGTGAAATAATTGACAATAATTAATCCACAAACATGCTTGAAAAATAATAACTCAAGTTTGAGTTAGGAAACTTGCATGTTTCATTGATTACCGCTGAGCAATCTAATATAATCTCTTATGAAAAGATCTATCATTGATAAGATCGATCTTTCAATTAACATAACATATCTTAACTCATAATACTACTAATTTATTCTAAATTATCTTACATTTAATCGCATAAGTAAACATTAGATAATACCTTAAACTATTAATAATATTATCATCATTTGATAATATTTCAATCACTTAACCATCATCTTAAACTCTTGCCTAATATTATTAATTATTTAATAATATTTTATTCACTTTCTAATATTATTAATCATTGAATAATATTTTAATCCCTTACTAATTTATTAATCCTTTAATAATATTTTAATCACTTGCTAATATTATTAATCATTTAATAATATTTTAATCCCTTACTAATATTATTAATCTTTTAACAATATTTTAATCATTTACTCATATTATTAATCATTTAATAATATTTTAATCAATTACTAATATTATGAATTAATTAATAATATTTTAATTATTTACTAATATTATTAATCATTTAATAATATTTTAATCATTTATAAACAATTTAATTTAATTGTTTATCTCTTACTATTTAATTTATTTAACAAACATAATGTGCCATTCACATAAACATTTTACTAAAAATGACCAAATTACCCTTATAAGGTCTTAATACATCATCTTAATGATCATTAGTCAATAAAATCACATTAACAAATTTTATGACTTAACTTAATTTCCTCAATTATTCTTAACTCATCCATAGGCCTTAAAAATACTTAATCAACTTATTATTTTCCTATCTTCTGAAAAACCTTATATTATATTTTGGTCACAAAATAATTTTCTTGCAATTTTCCAAGTTCATTTCTTATTTTTAAATAGACCATTATAGTCCAAAACCCCAAAATTTATTAAAAATAATCCTTTTATCAAAAAATTCTGAAATTCATACAATAGCATCATATCATCACACACTGATTCTAGTAAAAATTTCATAAATGTCTGAGATCTAGATCTCGGGTTATAACAGTTTCTTTCAAAAATCGTAAAATCTTTCACGAACCATAACTCCATCTCATGACATCGAAAAATGCTCATTTTTGGATAACAACTAGATAACTTCATATATTAACATACCATAAAAGACCAGAATTTTTAGAGCTCTCTAATTGACCTAAACATGCCACGTAAAATTATGGACAATAGGCTTTTAGAGTTTTTCTAGCAGAAACTGTTTTAGTAGAAAATGCGCTACAGGTGGCTCGATTAACATTTTTCAGTGATTCTAGTGGGGTTCATTAAACAACTCATAGATCTAACTCACGGCTTTGACGGATCTCAAAAAATAAGTTATAGATCAAAAATGGCGGTTGTCGAAAGTGGATTGAAATTCTAGGGTTTCTTGGTCAAAAAATGTTTTTGTTCATCTTTGTCATCAAAGCTCATTAACACTTAAAATTGCTACATCTAACCATAAAACATCATATAACACATAGATCTACTATCATATTGCTTAAGAACATAAACTCGTCATTTATTTCAAAACAACCATAGAAATACACATTAAACTATCTAGGGTTTAAGTTTAGAAAACTTTTGAATCTTGATATAGTGGCACTTCTTCTTCTTCCAAAGTAGGTTATGAACCTTGAAGACATAAAAAATGTTTCCTCTCCTTCTTCCTCTTGATGCACGACATCCCCCTCCCCTTTCTCTCTCAAAGTATTTTCTCTCTATTCTTTTGGAAACTTAGGAAGAGAAAATGAAGCAAAACTTTTTGCTAGCACTTGTGATGAGTCCTATATATAGCATTGAAAAATGTATACCTACAACATATACATATACATATACTCAGTACACTTCTCTTAATTTCTTTGCCATCCCTTGATTTTGGGGATTTTAATTTATTTAAGGCATCTAATGTAGGGAACAAGAGCTAGAGTGTTTGGTGAACCATTTGAAATTGTGAAGTGAGATGAAATAATGATCCCATGTGACCCCATCTATATATGCTCAGACCTTGAGTCAAAGTACGAGATTCAAGGCTTTGTTTTATTTGAGTAATCCCACCTATATTTAATAAAGACTATTATAAGTCGCAAGACACACGATCACTTCTCCATTTTTACCCCAGTTTTGATTTTCTTTAATGATTTATTTGCTTATTTATACTTCTAGAAATTCCATCTCAAATGGGCTAGGGTTTGGGCCGATTATATTATTTATTTGGGCTCTCATTTAAATAATTTGGGCCACTTTAGCTAGGATATGTCCAACACATTAAATTCCTTACCCTTGATATTTAATTAGGGTTTTTATTCCACTTACATTGGAATTTAAATAATTATTCATATTGGTTTAATTACATACCCCAATTAGACTTGCTTTGAACTAGGTTAAGATAATAAATAGGTTGAGATATTAATTTAAATCTCTTAGGCTAGTCCATTAGTATATAATTTAAATACTTAGACTCTTCAATAAATATATCACTTCAGTTATTTAATCCTCAACATATATAAATATGTTACAAGGCTTTCCATTTTATTCACTTCTTATATGATTAATAAATATACACATAATTATATGGAGGAATGTTTAGACAACTTTATCTTTACTGATTGTAGCATTGGTATGTCATTCCCTATCCATAGTATATCAACATATAATACTAGGAATGTCATAGCGCTCCCCCCTAACCTTCTTGTACACATAAGGTTCATCCTCATTTTGATAAAATCAAACTCTTTGATTGTCTCATCAAAACGGATGTTCCATCTGCGAGAAGCTTGCTTCAATCCATAAATGGTAGCTCATATACAGGATTTTCTTCATCCATTGAAACAAATCCATCTGGTTGTATCATACATACATTCTCCTCTAATTTCCATTGAGGAAGGGCGTCGCTATGTCCATTTGCCAGATTTCGTAATAATAAGTTGCGATCGTAAGTAAAATTAAAATGGACTTGAACATTACTACCAGTAAGAAGGTTCTATCATAGTCAGCTCCTTGACTTTATATAAAACCTTTGGTAACCAGTCTGGTCTTATAGGTCTCCACCTTGCCATTTTCTTTAGTCTTTCTCTTAAAGACCGATATACACCCTATAGGCTTTCTGCGAGGGTTAACCAAACTCCACACTTGGTTTTTATACATGGAGTCCATTTCAGAATTTATGGTCATCTGTCATATCTCTAAGTGTCTAAAACTCTTAGCCTTATCGTATATCATTGGATCATCATTCTCTATGATGCGTACCTCATCATCATCATCTATGATGAATCCATACCTCCCAGGTATCTGTAATACTATTCCAGATTTATGATTTGGTTGTGGTACAATAGATTTATCTACAGGTTTCTATTTTTGACTTATATGGCTTAGTGGTTCTTGAACACCTTCAAGATCTATTATCCTCCCACTAGCCCCTTCAATGATAAACACCTTTATCTTAGAAGGCAGCGTGTTTCCCAACATACACCTTTTACTTAGTAGGATTATAGAACATATACCCTAAACTTACTTTAGGATGTCCCATAAATCCGCACTTGTCAAATCTTGTCCTAAGATTATCCTTTTGAAACCTTTTTCACATAAGCTGAACAACCCCTTATCTTAACATACTTAAGATTAGGAATCCTCCATGTCCATAACTTATATGGAATCTTGGGGCTGGATTGTGAGGTTACCTTATTTAGTATATATGCAGCCATTTCTAGGGCTTAACCCCAGATGGATACTGGAATGTCGGTAAAAGGATCATCATGGACTGCACCATGTTCTATAAGGTATAATTTTTCCTTTAAGATATACTAATAAATTATTGTGTATCAAGAAATGTCCATTATGAGAGAAAACTATTTGAGATGATCTAGAAACTTATTGCATAAGTATTCCCTTCATCGATCCAATCGAAGAATCCTAATACATTGCCAATTTATTTCACTTCTTAATTCTTTAAACCTTTCAAATGATTCAGACTTGTATTTCATTAAATACACATATTCAACTGTTGAATGATCATGTCCCTTTCTTTTATTAGTTTGTTCAGTTTGCAAATAATTTTCATATAAGTCAAGTATATAAAGTCCATCAAGTAATCTTCCAGTTCCAAACAAAACATTATTATTATAAATAGAACAACTATTATTCCTAAATATAATACCAAAACTTTCCTTGTCCAACAACGGAATGGAAATAATGTTTCTAACAAGAAATGTAATATAATAACAACTTATTAACTTAATAGACTTGCCTGTAGGCTATGTTAAATAATAAGTCCTACGGTTAATGTAGCAACCTTTGCTTCATTCCCTACGTGCAGGATTACTTTCCTTTGTTTAGCTTTCTACTTTTTCTTGGTCTCTGCATAAAACTGTTCTTTATGAGAACCATAATCGGTATCCAATACCCAAGTAGAACCTTGACTTACAGAAAGATTTATTTCAATCATGAACAAACCTATATTTGTAACCGAAACTTCACTAAGCCTCTTTTGGTTAGCTTGTGCAAGACACTTCTTCTAGTTTCCTTTTCAGTGTCCAGGCTTATTGTAATGGTAGCAAACTCCTTTGCTATCTACGTGGCACCCCCAAATCTGGGTATCTTCAATCCTAAGTCCGGTGCTACACGATACTACAACATCCACACATTTTTAGCTATATAAGCTTAATGACACGAATGTAATCTTTATTTTGTTACATAATATTCGTTCAATCCCAGTTTCTATAACCATTACATGCGACTTCTCGGGCTACCCCGGGCCATGCGGGTCTTGTCGTCTCAAAGTACATGCACTTGGGCTACGCGACTGTCCGCTCGAACCTTCATAACTTTTAATTCGGGCATCCGTTAAAGGAGTGCTGTACCTTTTTAGAATGCTGTTGTCGAGAGCTACACAATGACATAGGATTAGAGGTTGTACGAAGCCGGGAAGATGGGTTCATGACCAGATCTCCAAGTCTTCAAAGTCTATCTGTTGTACTGTCTTGTATAGTTATCACTCGAGATTTGAGCTATGGTTCTTGTGGGACATCCTTGTACGTAGTGTGGATTAAATTGTGTTGAGACAACGTGAATGTGATGTTGAGGTTGTAAAATGATGATTTTCCTACCACCGGGGTTATCTCTGGCTTTAGCGCAGATGTAGCAGTCATTTCTTAGGTTTATCTCCGAGATTGGGCTACTATGGATGCTGAATGTCTTCAGGGTTATCTCTGAGGTTGGCTTGACCTCCTAGGGTTATCTCCAGGGTTGAACTGAGTATCCCGGGGTTGTCTCCGGGGTTGAAACTGACTTTTTGGGGTTATCTTCGGAACTTGAACTGCATCCCTCGGGGTTATCTCCGAGGTTAGAACTGGATCTCCCGGGGTTATCTCCGGGGTTGAAACTGAGTCTCTCGAGGTTATCTCCAAGATTGAAAACTAGACTTCCCGGGGTTGTCTCCGGGGTTAAAAACTGATATGACTTCCAGGGTTATCTCTGGAAGATGATTCTGCCCTCCTACAGGGTTAGTAACAGGAATGCAAAATTTCGAGTGGCTACATTAAGTTTGAGGGAAAATATGGGATATATTATTTAAAAAAAATAAGAAAAAAAGAAAATAAATAAAAAAATGGTGAAAAAGAAAAAAAATATGAATAAACACATTGACTAGTTTAGTTTTGTGGCATTTGTTATTCGAGTAAGTAAGCCATAGGGGATGTCTTTACACCCAGCACCCTAAAACCATCTGGTTTGGGAGTCGTTAGTCGAAAACTCACTCATGGGTAACATTAAAAAGCCTAAGAGAACTAGACATTGCACAGTTAAGTGTAAACACGAGAAAGAGCAAAAATGCCCTCGTGATTGAATAAAAATAGAAATAAATCTCGTATTAAATCCTAACTTGGTGATTACGTAGTTTTAGCTGGAGCTTGACTTGTTTACGAAGTTTCTTACGTTAAAACTATGTTTTTCCCTCTAAGAAGCATATTATGTGGTTTATTTGAACTATAATTGGGTTTAATGGTTACTGAACACACACACTACATCAGTGATAATAGGCTTTGATTTACAGACTGTTATTAATTATTGATTTATCTTGGTTGGATTTATTATTTGAATATGTTATTAATACCTCTGAGGCATATTTATTAGATTTCATACTATTTGATGGCTTGATTTGTAGGCATGCTTGTTGTTAGATTGCATATTCATTGGTAGTTTGTTTTGTGTTTGCATTGTATTGTGTTGTGCTGCTTGGGGTCAAGCAATGGTTCAAGTTTGGGGGTATTTGATTAGTGGATTTTATACCTGCGATTCAGTTATTATTGGACTTGAATTGTTGTTTATTTCCATGGTTTTGAAGTTACTTTTCATGCATTTTGTGTTCATTTTGTAGATGTTATGCTTGAGAACTGTGTGAGTGACGATTGGCATGAAGAAGAAAGGAAAAACAACCCTGGCATCTTTTAGAGTACAATATGAAATCAAATGCAAGAAAAAGAGAATGTAGGGCTTTCAATGCCAAGTTGGATGCATGTTCTTGGATTGAAACTTGGATTTTATTGTATGTCTACTTCTTAGCTTTCCAGAATATCTTGAATCGTCTCAATCAGAGTTCAGATGCGAGAGTTATGGCTTTTTTATCAATAGAGATCAAAGCTTAGAGTTGTCATGCTTGCTGTTTACATAACAATAACTTCAAGCCCCATTTTGACCTTGATCTAACTAATATTTCTCAATTTTCAAAGAATGAAAGTTGTAGATCTCGTCCATATCTTTGAGTTGATAGGTAGTAGGCCCAATAACTCGTTCAGGATCAAAAGTTATGCTTGTTTTACCAAAGGACGTCGCATAAGAAATTGAACCGGTGCGGCCGTGCCATTCGCAATTTCATTTTGGGTGCAACCGCTCCCAGCACCAGAGAATTCAGTGTGGCAGCACTAGAAACAAGTCGGAAGCGCCCAAGACAGGACAATACCAAGTTTTATACGTTTTTACATGTTTTGACCCCAAATTGGATTGTTTTTCCTCCTAAACTTAAAAATTGGACTTGTAACCTATAAATAAATGATGGGAGGCATAAAGTAGAGATTCTATTAGAGATACACTCCATTAGATTTAGGAATTCAATCACAAACCCTAGTTTAGATTGGATTTGGAGATTGAAGCAACTTGGAGAGCATTGATGATTCAAAGTAGGAGCATGAGGGAGAATCAGATTTGCAGAAAACAAATTTCATTCTTTCCTCTACTTTTATTTTTATCTTTCAATGTTTATTTAATTGTGAATTATGGATTTTAATTCAATCATGAACTAAATTCTAGTTTGAGATTACAATGAATCTTATTGTGTAGTTTATTTTAGTATGCTTCCTTAATTATTATTGTTAACTATTCCGTGGATTGTCTATTATGGTTTGTGTTTAATTACTTAATTTCTTGATCAACAATTACCGTGATAATCTATATGAAATTGAGAAACGGATTATAGATTTAGATATGATCATAATAGCATGTGTTTGGGATTTCTACATGGCAATGAAATTCATGATTTATGTCAAGGATAGAGATATACCTATGCATCACATGTAATCTAAAAAGAACTTGAGCTTTAAATCCTTTTTAATTGTAATTCACATAGAGATATAGTGAATTAGTTAATTAGGGTGTTCATCTTAATTTTATCATCTATGGATTTGAGTTGATTTGAGTATGATCTACCAGCTGGCTCAGGAGGTTGTCCACGGCTCTAAAGATCTAACAGCTGTCGTTGAAGACCTCATGGGTGTTGTATGGAAGGAGGCCATCCGCGTATGTGCAGTTGTCTTGGCCAATATCTTCCCACCACATATTCGACAGGTAAAAATAATTAAATTATGTATTTCCTTAATTAATTTATGTAATTTGTAATTGTATTGCTTAGATAAACTTAAGATAAAACTCCGAGTTATCGTTCCAGTTTGTAAAATTAGCCAACACTTAGGCAAAAAGTCGAAAAAGAGGTCAAAACTCGCCTCGGTCGTTCAAACACCACGTACACACACACACATAGCACTGCGTATGTATTAGGCACGCGTTACAAATTACGTGACTCTATTTCGAAATACGAAGACAGAGTTATCACCCAGTTTACAAAACTTGCCAATACTTAGGCAAAAAGCCAAAAAAGAGGTCATAACTCGCCTCGGTCGTCTAAACGCCATGCAAACACACATATAGGACCGCGTAGGTATTATGCACGCGTTACAACTTACGTGACTCGATTCTGATATACGGAGACCGAGTTATCGCCTAGTTTGCAAAATTCGCCAATACTTAGGCAAAAAGCCAAAAAAGAGGTCAAAACCCACCTCAGTCGTCCAAACACCACGCAAACACACACATAGCACCACATAGGTATTAGACACACATTACAAGTTACGGAACTCGATTCCGACATACGAAGATCGAGTTATCGCCCAGTTTGCAAAACTCAATAATACTTAGGCAAAAAGTCAAAAAAGAGCCAAAAATCCGCCTCAGCCATCTAAATGCCATGCAAACACACATATAGCATCGTATAGGTATTAGACACACATTATAACTTACGGGACTCGATTTCGACATACGGAGATCGAGTTATCACCCAGTTTGTAAAACTCAACAACACTTGGGCAAAAAGCCAAAAAAGAGCCTAAAACCCGCCTCGGCCGTCCAAATGCCACACAAACACACACATAGCACTGTGTAGGTATTAGACACACGTTACAACTTACAGGACTTGATTCTGACATACAGAGACCGAGTTATCGCCTAGTTTACAAAACTTAACAACACTTAGGCAAAAAGCCAAAAAAGAGCCCAAAACCGGCCTCGGCCGTCCAAACGCCACACAAACACACACATAGCACCGTGTAGGTATTAGACACGTGTTATAACTTATGGGACTCGATTCTGACATACGGAGACTGAGTTATCGTCCAGTTTGCAAAACTCAACAACACTTAGGTAAAAAGTCGAAAAAGAAGTCAAAACCCGCCTCGACTGTCCAAACACCATGTAAACACACATATAGCACCGCGTAGGTATTAGACACGCGTTACAAGTTACGGGACTCGATTCCGACATATGGAGACCGAGTTATCGCCCAGTTTGTAAAACTCAACAACACTTAGGTAAAAAGTCAAAAATAGTCCAAAACCCGCCTCGGTCGTCCAAACGCCATGCAAACACACACGTAGTACCGCGTAGGTATTAGGCACATGTTATAACTTACAGAAATCGATTCCGACATATGGAGACCGAGTTATCGCCCAATTTGCAAAACTCAACAACACTTGGGCAAAAAGTCAAAAAGAGCCAAACCCACCTCGGCCGTCCAAACGCCACGCAAACACACACATAGTACTGTGTAGGTATTAGACACGCGTTAAAACTTACGGGACTTGATTCCGACATACGGAGACCGAGTTATCGCCCAATTTGCAAAACTCAACAACACTTGGGAAAAAAGCCAAAAAAGAGCCCAAAACCCGCCTCGGCCATCCAAATACCACGCAAACACACATACATAGCATCCGCGTAGGTATTAGACACGTGTTACAACTTACGGCACTCGATTCTGACATACGGAGACCGAGTTATCTTCTAGTTTACAAAACTCAATAATACTTAGGCAAAAAGCCAAAAAAGAGCCCAAAACCCGCCTCGACCGTCCAAACACCACGCAAACACAAACATAACACCGCGTAGGTATTAGACACGCGTTACAACTTACGGGACTCAATTCGACATACGGAGACCGAGTTATCGCTCAGTTTGCAAAACTCAACAACACTTAGGTAAAAAGCCCAAAAAGAGCCCAAAACCAGCCTCGGCCGTCCAAATGCCACGTAAACACACACATAGAACCGCGTAAGTATTAGACATACGTTACAACTTACGGGACTCAATTCTGACATATGGAGACCGAGTTATCACCCAGTTTGTAAAACTCAACAACACTTAGGCAAAAAGCCAAAAAAGAGCCCAAAACTCGCCTCGATCGTCCAAAGGCCACACAAACACACACATAGCATCGCGTAGGTATTAGACATGCTTTATAACTTACGGGACTCGATTTCGACATACGGAGGATGAGTTATTAGCCCAGTAGGGAAAACTCGTCAACACTTGAAGAACACAAACAAAACTAATTTAAATATGCTCTATTTTTGAATTCATTATTAATATTTAATTTTGTAGGGTCTTGTTGATGAGACTTCGGCGGGTGGAGGCTGCGGCACAGGCGATGCCGTGGTGGAGATGGTGATGACCGCCGGGCTGATGCTGATGAGACTATGGAGGTGGGGGACTTGATGGGACCCGTGATGGGATCCAAGGACCCATGATGATGATGATCTTCGACATTCTGATCTTGGGTTGTAGTACCCATTATGTTTATATTTTAACTTTCATATATGTATATTTATACATATTTTGAGTTGTACAGACTAGAGTTTAGTATCTAGTTAGGTTGATGGTATATGTATCTAACTATATTGATTGTTTATGATTACATTTTGTATTTACATCGTACGACTTTTATCTATAAGTCATTACGTTGTTTACATATTTGATGGTTGATATAGCAAAAGCTATTATTGTTATTGATATGCGTTCGTGAAGAATTATTTATTTTTCTTTAGTTTATAACAGGTATAATTATGTATATGTAAATGAACAGGAGTATTTTGTATTTTTTTAAAAAAATACTCATTGGCGACTGCAGAAGAGGGTCATTGGCAACGGCTATGCCGTCGCTATTGACTTTTTTTTTTAATTTTTTGAAATAGTTATTATTGACGGACTGTTCGTCGCCAATGCCGTTGCCGATGTATCATTGCCGACGGGAAGCCGTCGGCAATGACCCCGTCGGCAATGAAACACTTGCCGACGGCAAGCGACAGGAACCAGGGGCGACGACCTATACGGCAATGGGAAGGGCGACGGCCAGGGTGATGGGCTATGCCGTTCGCGAATGACCTCATTGCCGACGGCAAGAGGGTCATTGGCGACGGCATAGCCCATCATCAATGACCTATTTTTTGTAGTTGATATAATGAATTAGTTAATTAGGGTGTTCATCTTAATTTTATCATCTATGGATTTGAGTTGATTTGAGTATGATGCATTAGGAGATGGTCATATTTATTTATGTGTTCTTGATTAACAATTCAGAATAGTGAGCATAATTAATAAGAAGTCTATTAATTTAAGTGAAACAATAAGTGAAGTTGTGATCTTAATTCTCCATAATCTGAATTTAAACTAGTGGTATTTTGTATTAGTTTTATTAATTATTTGAATTCAAAAATCTTAAATCATTTGTTTAAACAAAATTGATTTAGTTAAAGGTTTGTACTTGATAATTTTTATTAAATAATTTCTCGTGGAAACGATACTCTACTTTCACTTTATTACTTGTTGACCGTGTATACTTACACATATTCATTGAAATCGATCAACAGTAGGATTGCAGAAAAAAGATCAAAGCATACAATCTAATTGAACTTACAACGGAAGCATGCAAAGTAGCAATTTAAATTTTTTAGCAATCCCAATGTATGACCTTATGTAATATCATTAATTGAGGAAGGGTAAAGATATACCTTTGAAGTGTGTCAACCTTTGATGAAGATTTCAAATTCCAATCTTTTCTCCTTTGCGATCTCTCCAATCCTTGGATCACACGTTCGTCACAAAGTGTATGCAACACCCAAGAGGTATCCACCAAGAGGAACATATTGAAGATGTGATTTTAGATTCTAATAGATCTTGGGTGGCTAACCCTAATTCTCTCTATCATAATTCCTTAGGATTTTGAGAATGCTTGCAAGAGATATGCAAGTTGCAAAATTGCATTAGTCTATCCTACAATAAGACTCTTATTTATAGACTAACCCTAATTCCTTAACCTTTAAGGAGTTGGGGTTTTAATTTAATTCCCAATTTAATTAGAAATAAATAAATAAAACAACAACAATAATAATAATAATAATAATAATAATAATAATAATAATAATAATAATAATAATAATAATAATAATAATAAGACTCCTCTTATTTATTTATAATCTAATATTTCTCCAAATACTCAATTATAAATATTAGTATTTCTCCAAATACCATATTATTATTATTATTTAGTTAATTTAATAATAATAATAATAAATATAATAATAATAATAATAATAATAATAATAATAATAATAATAATAAGATGACTAATTTTATTAATTTATAATATTAGTATTTCTCCAAATACTTAATTATATATCTTAAGCTATTTAATTTATTCCACAAATAAATTAAATACACTTAATTTATTATTATTAAGCCAATCACTTCTAAAATCATATTTCTCCCTTTTGTGGTGTGACCCTCTAGGATCAATATTAAGCCAGTAGTAGAATAAATAAATTAAAACAATTCTAATATTATTTATAATAAATTAAACTCCTTTAATTCAAATATAAATAAATAATATTTATTATACATCATGAGTGACATCTTATAAATAATGTATCATGACTATGCGGATAATATGAATTCAACGTAAATCAAAAGAATACAAAGAACCTTTTCCGTGAATAGTTACCATACAATTCAATCTTTTTACCATACAATGTCCTAATTAAACATAAAACATGGAATTACTGACAAGTCTTATTTATTTATTCATTTGCATTTCGATTCAAAATGCACAACTCTGATGAATGTAAATTAGAAACTCCTTTCTAATTTCAATTCCACCTTGGTCAATGATTTCTGAGTTATCATTCATCGAATCGCATATGACATTCTCTATTTTTACTGGAAGTGGTAGATCATTTGTTGATCATTCATCTACCTCCATGTATATTTTATTATACCCGAACATACCCTATAACATACTTTTAAGTATTAAGGAATATGATAAAGTATAATTCAGAATACACAAGGTACTATGATGATCTCAAGTCCAAGGATCACTTGTACAACTATCACTATAGGAACTCCTATTGTCAGGCAAGTAAAACTCTATTAGGGTTCTTTAAGCGAATCACGTTCAGTGAACTTATTCTCTAATAAGCACCTACATATTTGGTTTAGTGTCTCCACACAAATGATTATGAGATCAATCATCCTCTTCAACAGAGCAAGAATAGTTTGTACTAATCTATCTAGAATCAGTAACCCCACATTAATGATCTATTACGATTAGGAACATTTTAGTTTTAGAGCTATCTTGAATTTAGATCTTATTATCATGATCAACATCATGATTCTAAAAGAATTGCTCCAATACTATGGGTTTATCACATTTATTAATTCAACTAATTAACATGGATAAAGAATGCCTTTTGTATTATATAAATTCTTTTATTAATAAATGATCAAGATTATAAAGTAAATGCTTATCACATCCATTGTGATTGTGAGAAAGCATATCAGTATATAATCTTCCATCACCAAATGAACTTCAATGTATTTGATTCATTTTATACTTCAGGCCTTGTTTGGAAAGAGAATGAATTGTTCAAAAAGGTGGCTATCTGCCGAAAGGTACATGAAAAAAAAGAAAAGTAAGAAAATTGATTATAAAAATAAAGGTAAGAAAATATAATTTGAAAAGATGACTTTATCTGTTGTGTATATATACAAATATAGTTAAAAATAAAATTACTTATTCAAAAAGGTAACCTTTATTCTGCATATATATATATATATATATATTGTTAACGTCAAGATTAGTCCACGCAAGTCAGTCACCATTAATGCGTCCAATCCTGTACCGAAACGAAGTTACACGAAGAAACTTGACGGTCTGAGCCGCTGGGGGATAACTCTGATTTGAGAATAATTACAAGCTGAATTAGGTTAATAGCGGAGGTATTAAGCTTTAGTGCTGGAAAAATAATGAGATACCTGAGAATTACTGTGTCGGTTTGTATTTATAGTGATTAGAACTTGTCCTACATGCCCGTCCCGTATGAAAATAGAATTACTTAGTAGGATAGATACCTTAACGGGATAAAATTGAATCTCCTTAAAGAAAGGAAGTCGAATTCTATCTCGACTCTTTCCTTATAAGTTAGAAATTAAGTATGGTTAGTGTTGGGGCGTAATTATTTGGGCCCAAATTATATGGTGGGCCAAAGTCCATGTGGAGGTATTTAACCCTACGTAGGAATCTATTTGGGCTGTTGAATATTTTAAGGAATCAAAGATTCCTAATTGTATTTAATTTCCAACTCTTAAGGAAAGTGTTAGAATGTAATCCAACTTCCTTTCTTTAAGGAGTTTTTGTTCAATCCCATTAAAGAATCATACCTAATGAGGAATCCTAATTCTATGAGGGGAAGGAAGTGTGATCATTATAAATACAAGGTTATACCCTAATCATCAGGTACACATAACATTATATTCCAACATTAGAAATTAATACCTCCATTGTTAACCTCATTCAACCTGTACTTATTTTTACATTGGAGCTATCCCCCTGTGGCCCACCATCAAGCTTTTGGTGTGACTTCATTTTTGTGCAGGATTTGACACGCTTTTATGATTGAGGCGCGTGGATGAATCTTGGCGTTAACATTGGCGCTATAAGGAGGATTTTCTAGTGCTACATAATTTTCAATCACAAAGGAGTTTTGGTTGGAATCATTGTGAACAGCAAGAAAATAGTTTTGGCATGTGGACAGTCCATGACTGATCCCCCCCTCACCAACCATGGGGATCAACCAAGGACTAGTTGGGGCCGCTAGTTTCGAACGGTTAGGGTCCCATCCCAATTATGTGGCCTATCGAAGGACGGAGCTGACGGTGCTCGACGAAGGTTGTTCTCAATGAAAAGTAAGGAAACAAGATTCAGGGATCGTATCGAGGACGTTCTGTCTTGAACACGTCCCCAAGATAACGGCCGACACAAGGGGAGGATGATCTAAGCCAAAAAGGCGTATGAGACAGATGATGCTATGAAGGCATTACTTTCTCAATGATAGGAGATTGATGAACAAATGGCGCTCTTGATAGGCGGAGAGGATGGGGCTTCCAACCTTAACCAAAGATGGGAGCGTTCTCCAGGAACCAGGACACATAGTCCGAATGATTCTTGAAAAATTGGGAGCAGGCACCGAAGTTGAAAGTAATATGCACACAAGCCAATCATGTTTGATGATAAAGCATATACTTTGTAACAATCTTATTCATTTATTAATAAAAAGTATTAATTTATTAAAGGCTTTTAATTATCTACATGATGCTGTTTTATAATATGTGATAAACCCATAGTTTTAAGCAATGCTTTTAGAATAATTATGATGATCATTCTAATGAGATCTAAATTCTTAGAAAGCTTAAAACTAAAATAGTTCCCAATCATTGGATTACTAAATTGGGGATTAGTGAATCCGGATAGATTGGTACATACGTTGTTTTGCTTTCATTGGATGAGGATGATTGATCTCATGATCATTTGTGTGGAGACACTAAAGCAAGTATGTAGGTGCTTATTAGAGAATAAGTTCATCGAACGCATGGCTCGCTAAGGAATACCTAATGGAGTTTTACTTGCTGTCAATAGGAATTCTCAGTAGTGATAGTAGTACAAGTGATCCTTGGACTTGAGATCATCATAGTATCTTGTGTATGATGAGTTATACTTTGACTTATTCCTTAAGACCCTTAGGGTATATCAAAGGGTATGCTTGGGTATAATAAGTTGTACATGGAGATAATGTATGATCAATAAAGAATCTACCACTTCTAATAAAAGAAGAGAAATGTCCTATGTGATTCGATAAATGACAACCCAAGTAGTCCTGGCCATAGGCGTAATGAAATTAGAAAGGAGTTTCTAATTTGCATTATTTGGAGTTGTGCATTTAAGGATTGAAATACATATAATTAAATAAAATAAGACTTGAAAGTAATTCCATGTCTTATATTTAATTGGGACATCAGTATGGTGGAAGGATTGAATTATACTAAGAACTATTTACTCAAAGGTTCTTTAATGATTAATGTTGAAATCTATATTATCCGGAAAGTCGTTGATCGCTAGGATGCTTATCCCTATTATAGAATAAATATTATTTATTTAAATAAATTAATTATTTAATTTATTTATTTAAATAAGATTAGAATTGTTCTAAATGATTTATTCACAATAGGTTTAATATGGAGAACCTAAAGGGTCACACCATAAAAGGAAGAATAATTATTTAAGAAGTTAATGGCATAATCGTAATAATATGTTATGTATATTTAATTTAATCTATGGTGATAGAATAAATTAAATAGCTTAATATTTATTATTTAATATTTTAGAAATATTAAATATAAATTAATAAGAGGAGTCTTATTAATATTATTACAATTATTATTATTTTAATTTCTAAAAGAGTTTAGGAATTAATTTAATATAAGTACTTCATTTATTCCTAATTGGATTAGGAAGGAAAATTAGTTAAAGGAGTTTAATTAATTATCCCTAATAAGATTAGGGAGCTTAATTAATTAAAAGAATTTAATTAATTAAATAAATCCCAATTCCTTAATTGTTAAGGTGGGTTGCCCACATCTATAAATAAGAGGAGTCTTATTATGGGTAGGGTGGTTGTTGACTTTTACAACTACGTAATAATTCCAATTTGTTGAGAGAGTACGCCCTTTCTATAGAGATAGAAAACTAGGGTTGAGCCAATACCCCTTCTTCTTGAAAAATTCTTTTTCCTTTGGTGGATCACCTCTAGAGGCCAAACACTTGGGTGGCTAACGTTGATCAAAGGAAGGAACCAAACCCGGTGGATTCAAGTTGAACGCTTGAAAGGATTTGGAGGTGAACTTGTACTGAGGAAGCTCGATCTTCAAGGGTATGATTTTATTCTTTATCTTTTTCGCTTAATTAATAATTGTGCATAAAGGGTGATCCGGGTATATGGTTTGTAAATTTTAAACTCGATTTATCTCGCTTTCGCACTTATTTATGCAATTTGATCAAGGTTCATGAATATTACAAACCTAATAAAGGGCATCGAGCCAAACCTTTATGCTAATTATTAATTATATTAATTTGATATGTATATTGATATGTGTTTAGAACAATTTAATTGGGCATAATTTTATTATATAAAATTTAAATATAAAAAAAAAGAAAAAAAAGGAACGAACGCCTTTTTTTTTAATTTGTAATGCCTTTTTTTTTTGCTTCCTTCAATCCCATATATCCACGTGGTTGATGGCTTCATGTTAACAGTTTTTTTTTTTTTAAAAAAAAAAGAAATGGCAGCGCACGGTTTTCATGTTAATAGGAAAAGCATTCATGATTCTTGTTAACTTAAATACATGATTCATGTATCAGAGCTTTCTATATTCGGTAATATATATATAATATTCGGTAATATTCGGTTATTATATATATTATATATATGACGGATATATATATATATATATATTATACGTTATATATATATTAATATATTATATATATATATATTAATTATTTTAATATTAAAATAAAAGGTTTATTTTAATTTTAAAATTAATTTCATGCTAACTAATTAGAGTTGGAATTGGATTCCATGATAACTAATTGGAGTTGAAATTGGATTTTATTTTTCCTAAAATAAAGGAGTTTATTTGTGAATAGGGAAGTAAATCCATCTTTCCTTAAATAAAGGAGTTTATTTAGAAATGAAATAAGATTTCATATTATTCAAAATAAAGGAGTTTATTTGTGAATAGGAAAGAAAATCCGTGTTTCCTTAAATAAAGGAGTTTATTTAGATATGAAATAAGATTTCATATTATTCAAAATAAAGGAGTTTATTTGTGAATAAGAAAGTGAATCCATATTTCCTTAAATAAAGGAGTTTATTTAGATATGAAATAAGATTTCATATTATTCAAAAAATAAAGGAGTTTATTTGTGAATAGGAAAAGAATTCGTGTTTCCTTTAATAAAAGTTTTTTTATATGGAATTGGATTCCATAATTAATTAAAATAAAGGAGTTTATTTTGATTAAAAGTTTTGATTAAAATAAAATAGTTTATTTTATTCAAAATTGGATAAATTAAAATAAAATAGTTTTATTTTGATTTAAATTTGGATTAAAATAAAGGAGTTTATTTTGATTCAAAATTAGATTTTATACTAATTAAATTTGCCCATTAAATGATATCAATATATATATATTAAATGTTTATTATTCATGAGATGAATGTTATTTATTGATGCATATGATGATGTGTATGATAATAAATGGGATTGATTATGGACTATCGACCAATATGATTGGATTTTATTTTAGTTGGATGCATGAATGTATGGGTTTTATTAAATGGGGTCTCATGTACTGCCTTCTCTAATTTTTTCTTAATGTAAATTCTATCTCCTCCTATGTACTTTCCTCGATCACGATCAAGGTTTCTATTTATTTTAAATAGTTTTGTAATAGGAATAATTAGAATTATTTTGAAGAATTGGAGATCAAGGAGCACGGAGCGTTTGAAGACTTGTTTGTAATGGAGCCCGGGTTTAAATGTAATAGTTATATTTAAATATTATTTCTTGCACCCCTAGGGTTTGACCTTTTGGTTCACTTGGTGGCTCTAGTGAACCAAACTAGAATAAAAGTCCATAATCAATCCGGGTAGAATATAGTATTCTATATGTGCATGCTTATACTATATATATTATATATTATGCAAACATGCTTCGCATGTTAATTAATATGACGTGTATTTTATATATATATGTGCATGCGCGCTAAACAAGATGAGACAAATTAATAACAAACCCTCAAATTTTAATATTAAGTCCTAAGCGCTCAAAGATATTTGGAATATCGAACGTCGCTTTCTAGCATGATAAAATTAATAGAGTATTAAATATTTAATATGTGTTTGTTGTGTCACCACAAGGCAAGTATTAAGTATTTAAGATGTTAATTTATCACATTTGATGCTTATAAAGAAAATTGAACAATATTGTTTTGTTGTGTCACCACAAGGATGATATTTTTCTTTTTTGAATATATGGAGTGCTAGGTTCGGACTTAACTTGGATAATTTTGATTCTGGATGTGCCACCACTTGATCAAAATAATCTAAGAGGCAAAAGAAAAGGAGTTGCATAGTTGATGTAATTGACAAAAGTTGTCTACCTATTTATTTATATATAGTTTGTTGTGTCACCACAAGGCTATATACATTTGAAATGGGATCCTTATTCTCACTAGCAAATCTTTAATTAGATTTTATTTAACTATATAAGTGAGGGTAATATAGTTTGAAGAAAATAGTGGGAGATACCAATTTAAAACAAGACCTAAATTATTTTGGTAATTAATAAAAGAATGTATGTTAAAATGTTGTTAATTACAAATTCATTTACGTAATTTTACAATGTCTAAAATTACTATCATCGCGAAGCATATTAGATGCTAAATTAAACGTAATCAATTAAACGGATTGGTTAAAGAATTTGAGAATAGTTCTCATGGTCGAAAAAGTTATCTTATGTCCTTAATACGCCTATCCTCGCAATGGTTGCGCATAATGCCTCCGAGGAAGACATTGCTACTTTTAGAAAGTGGCAAGATGATGCACATTGGCTCAATGCATCATGTTCAGATCTACGAGTAACGAGCTTCAGCTGCCACAAGATGAAACTATGGATGCTCCTACTATATTCCCGCACATCAAGTAGTTGATGGTGAGGAAAGTAGGACCGATAGATATCGATATCTAAGGAGCTCTTCCGATCTAGAATGGCCAATGGCACTGATATAGATGCATAAAAAGTTCTTAACATAATCAATTTGATCGATCAATTAGGACAACCGGTTTTGTCATGGATGGAGAGTTGAGCCAAGATTTGATCTTGCACTCACTCCCTGACTCCTTTCACAATTGTTGTGAATTTTCATATGAACAAGCTAGATATCGCCTTTATTGATTTGCTTAACATATTGAAAAATGTTGAGAGTCACTTTCCAACCAAGAAAGATCAAGTCTTACCGGTAGGGGCCAAAGGATCTTCCAAAAGAAGAACGATTCAAAGAAGGTAAATAGAAAGGCATAAACAAAGGATAATAAGAACAAAATCGATACGGATAGCAAAGGAGCTTGCTTCCACCGCAATAAGCCGTGACACCGGAAAGAAATCATGAGAAACATCTTGCAGAGGTTAACCAAAGAAGCTTAGTGAAGTTTCTGTTATAAATACAAATTTGTTCATGATTTGAAATAAATTTTTCTTTAAGTCAATGTTCTACTTGGGTATTGGATACCAACTTTGGTTATCATAAATATAGATTTTTGAAAGGACCAAATAGAAGTAGAAAGCTAAACAAATATAAGTAATCCTATGTGTGGGAAATGAAGCAAAGGTTGCAACATTAGCCATAGAAACTTATAGTTTAAGATCGCTTATGGGCAAATCTATTAAGTCAATAAGTTGTTATTGTATTCCAGGTTCTCGTTGAAAACATTATTTCCATTTTATTGTTGGACAATAAAATCTTTGGTATTATAATTAAGAACAATTGTTGTTCTATTTATAATAATAATGTCTTCAGATAGAATCGAATATTACTTAATAAATTTTGTATACTGACTTACGTGAAAAATATATTTTGCAAATTGAACAAACTAGTATAAGAAAAGGAGATGATCATTCAAAGAGTTGAATGTGTGTATTTGATGAAATACAAGTGTGAATTATTTGAAAGGTTCAAAGAATTCAGAAGTGAAACAAATTGACAATGTATTAAGATTCTTTGATTAGATCAAGGAATAAATACTTGTGCAATAAGTTTCTAGATCATCTCAAATGGTTTTTCATAATGGACGCCTCCTAATACGCTAATAATTGATTGATGTATCTCGAAAGGAAAAATCGCACTTGTTGGACATGGTACGGTCCATAATGATTTTATCGACATTCCAAAGATCCTCCTGGGGTTATGTCCTAGAAATGGTCGTGATATTCACGTAAAATGGTAACCTCAAAATCCGCCCCAAGACTTCATAAAAGTTATGGACAGGAGGATACCTAATCTTAAGTATGTTAAGTTAAGGGGTTGTCCAACTTATGTGAAAATGTTTCAAAGGATAAGCTTGGGACAAGATTTGACAAGTACAATTTGTGGGACATCCTAAAGTAAGTTTAGGTATATGTTCTATAATCCTACTTAGCAAAAGGTGTTTGTTATGAAACACGCCTTCTAAGATAAAGGTGTTTATCATCAAGGGGCTAGTGGAGGATAATAGATCTTTGAAGAGTTCAAGAACCACAAAACACTATAAATCAAATAAGAGGAACCTCGTAGATGTAATTCTATTATACCACAAACCAATCGTAATTCGAATAGTACCAAGATACCTAGGAGGAATGGATTCATCATAGATGATGATGATGAGGTACACATCATATAAGATGATGATCCAGAGTTACATACGATGAGGTAAGTGTTGTGACACTCAGAGAAATGGATGAAGCAAGTTTTCAAATATGGAACATCTGCTTTTGATGAGGAAATCAAAAGAGTTTGATTTTATCAAAATAAGAATGAACCTAGTGTGTACAAAAGGGTCATGGGAGCGCCGTGACATTCCTAATATTATATGTTGATATACTACGGATAAGGAATGACATACCAATGCTACAATCAAGAAAGATAAAGTTGTCTAAACATTCCTCCATGAATGATTTGGAAGAGTATCTTAATTGGGGATATAAATCTATATAGATAGATTTAAGAGGATGCTCGACTTAACCCAAGGAACGATATTCATTTGATGCTAAAGTCTTTTAGCATGGCAAAATCCATGGGATGTCTCATGTTGATGAGCCCTTGGAGTGTATCTCTTCTAATAGTCCCCACAGACTCCTGAAAAGAGAGGTCGCATGAGTGACAATCATGTATGCAATGAAATATATGAGACCTGATGTCGATCACCATATCCCGGAGAAGTTCACTATGAGTCGCTGAAAACATCTTAAAGTGCTTAACCCAAGCACTAAGGATGTGATCATATTCATGGTGGGTCTAAATTAAAACTAGAGGGCTTAATGCACTCAAGTTTTTCGTATGTGCACCAAGATGACGTAAAAATCCACTTTTTAAGGTAAAGCGTTATCTTGAACAAAGGGTGCAAAGTTGAATTGAAAGGTTCCAAACAAAGAAAGAGTTGCCGGTTTAGCGATAAAGACAAAGTATATAGCTATAAATGAAGTCGCAAGTTGATTGTTTGGATTAAAAGTTCATTACGTAACTAGGAATAGTTCCTAAGTCTCATCTTGGATCTAAACATGTGTTGTCATGGGCACTTTCATTTGATTATTAGAATCATTGAAAGATGGGAAATCACTATGTAGATAGTGGACTCTCATGAACAACATTACATATCCATTAACTAAAGCTTATCCAACAATGCAGGATAATCGCCACTTAGAGAAGAAGAGTATGAGATACCATGACGATCGGGCTTTAGTGCAAGTGGGAGATTGAAAGTAATATGCACACAAGCCAATCATGTTTGATGATAAAGCATATACTTTGTAACAATCTTATTCATTTATTAATAAAAGTATTAATTTATTAAAGGCTTTTAATTATCTACATGATGTCGTTTTATAATATGTGATAAACCCATAGTTTTAAGCAATGCTTTTAGAATAATGATGATGATCATTCTAATGAGATCTAAATTCTTAGAAAGCTTAAAACTAAAATAGTTCCCAATCATTGGATTACTAAATTGGGGATTAGTGAATCCGGATAGATTGGTACATACGCTGTTTGCTTCATTGGATGAGGATGATTGATCTCATGATCATTTTTGTGGAGACACTAAAGCAAGTATGTAGGTGCTTATTAGAGAATAAGTTCATCGAACGTGGCTCGCTAAGGAATACCTAATGGAGTTTTATTTTCATCTCGTCAATAGGAATTTCTGAGTGATAGTAGTACAAGTGATCCTTGGACTTGAGATCATCATAGTATCTTGTGTATGATGAGTTATACTTTGACTTATTCCTTAAGACCCTTAGGGTATATCAAAGGGTATGCTTGGGTATAATAAGTTGTACATGGAGATAATGTATGATCAATAAAGAATCTACCACTTCTAATAAAAGAAGAGAAATGTCCTATGTGATTCGATAAATGACAACCCAAAGAGTCCTTGGTTAAGGCGTAATGAAATTAGAAAGGAGTTTCTAATTTGCATTATTTGGAGTTGTGCATTTAAGGATCGAAATATATATAATTAAATAAAATAAGACTTGACAAGTAATTCCATGTCTTATATTTAATTGGGACATCAGATGGTGGAAGGATTGAATTGTATCAGAACTATTTACTCAAAGGTTCTTTAATGATTAATGTTGAAATCTATATTATCCGGAAAGTCGCGATCGCTAGGGAGGCTTATCCCTATTGTAGAATAAATATTATTTATTTAAATAAATTAATTATTTAATTTATTTATTTAAATAAGATTAGAATTGTTCTAATTGATTTATTCACAACCGGCTTAATATGGAGAACCTAAAGGGTCACACCATAAAAGGAAGAATAATTATTTAAGAAGTTAATGGCATAATCGTAATAATATAGTTATGTATATTTAATTTAATCTATGGTGATAGAATAAATTAAATAGCTTAATATTTATTATTTAATATTTTAGAAATATTAAATATAAATTAATAAGAGGAGTCTTATTAATATTATTACAATTATTATTATTTTAATTTCTAAAAGAGTTTAGGAATTAATTTAATATAAGTATTTCATTTATTCCTAATTGGATTAGGAAGGAAAATTAGTTAAAGGAGTTTAATTAATTATCCCTAATAAGATTAGGGAGCTTAATTAATTAAAAGAATTTAATTAATTAAATAAATCCCAATTCCTTAATTGTTAAGGTGGGTTGCCCACATCTATAAATAAGAGGAGTCTTATTATGGGTAGGGTGGTTGTTGATTTTTACAACTACGTAATAATTCCAATTTGTTGGAGAGTACGCCTTTTCTATGTAGATAGAAAACTAGGGTTGAGCCAATACCCTTCTTCTTGAAAAATTCTTTTTTCCTGGTGGATCACCTCAGAGGCCAAACACTTGGGTGGCTAATGTTGATCAAAGGAAGGAACCAAACCCGGTGGATTCAAGTTGAACGCGAAAGGATTTGGAGGTGAACTTGTACACGAGGAAGCTCGATCTTCAAGGGTATGATTTTATTCTTTATCTTTTTTGTTTAATTAATAATTGTGCATAAAGGGTGATCCGGGTATATGGTTTGTAAATTTTTAAACTCTGATTTATCTTGCTTCCGCACTTATTTATGCAATTTGATTGCGTTCATGAATATTACAAACCTAACAGAAGTCGCTTTAGGGAAAAAAGCAGACACCAAAGCCTCCCGTAGGAGATGAGTAGGCACCGAAGTTGCTTCAGAGAAGCAAGTTCAGAAGGAATGGGTAGTTTTAATTGGAGAAAGTGGGATGTCTCTCCAGATAGAAGAGGGAGGGACAGGTGAGGATCATCCCCCCGAAGGAGTGAAACCGAGGCACTTGCTCAAAAAGTAGCAGAATTAGAAAAAAGGCTGACCAAAGGTGATCGGTACAAGGAGATCCTAGTCAAATTATCATCACCCTTCACCCTATAAATAGATCGGAAATGAGCTGATCCAAACAAGAAGGCCCCACATATAGAGAGTTATGATGGATCAGAAGATCCTTATGAACTACTATGACTACTCTGATACAGCTAAATGCTAGATGTTTATGACGACCCTGAAAAAGGATGGTCGACAGTAGATGATAATGCTGGCACCGAACTTAGTTTCATCGTGGAAAGAGCTCTGTGATAAGTTCCATGCCAAATTCTGTAGTAACAAAAGGAGGGGAAAGCTAACAGGGTCCCTAGCTCAGATCAGGCAATACTTAAACGAGACTTTGGGCTAGTACGTAAAGAGGTTTAGGGAAGTAGTTAGAAAAGTTGTAGATTTGAACTCTTTTTAGGCCCTCAGACTATTTTAGAATGGTTTTGACATTGCAAAATTAAAGACGCTGGTGAAAGACTTACTATTCAACCATCCGAAGGACTTGGCTGAAGCAGTTGACAGGGCTGAAGGCTTTATAGTTATAGAAGAGGCGATGAGCAGTCTGAAGCAGATCACGTCAGAGAAGCTGAAGGATAAGGAGAGGAATAACTACTCAAAAGTGATAATAATAAATCAGATGGGCAGTAAAAAAAGTATAACAACAACAACGGTGGTTCGGGAGGAGGACGCCAGCCTTTCCCGAACCAGAGGGTTAACAAAATCTACATTCAATTCAACACTGATCGGGCCACTATCTTGGAGCAGATCAAGGACAAACCATAATTTGAACTGGCCAAGCATAATACGAAGTCAGGGGAAACCAAAATAAATATTGTGACTACCACTGTAATACCCGTGAATTTTGAAATAATAGTAATATTGAAAATCAAAATGTTTGAATATCTATTTTGAATAATTATATATTGTTGTGACATGGAATGTGATAATTCAATTAAATTGAATTAAGTATATGATAAGTGAGAAATATGGTGGAAGTGATAATGAAACTTATGAGATATGCCTAGTGTGGCAAAAGTGATGAAATAAGTAATTGTTTAATTAAATTAATAAATAAATGATTTAATAATGGGATGAATTAATTAGTATTATTTTATTAATTGTTATGTGCAATTACGTGTGTGGTGTAAGCATATAAATAATTCATAAGGTTGCTTCATGCATAAAATATAATATAGGATGTTAAGAATAATATTATAATATGTGAATAGTTGTTATATAAGACCATATGATAAAAGTAAGCTTTTACTATGTACATTACTAAGTTGCATAAATAAGCCTTGTGTAGCACGATGATTCATGAAGAATCAATAAGATGTGTATTTCAAAATTGTGGAAGAAGGATTAAATTTAATTAAATAAATATTTGATATTTAAGATTAATTTTGATATTTATGTGTAATTTGGATAATAAAGTTTATGGGAAATAATATGTTGTTAATATTCTACTAATTTATGTTTTAGCTCAATTTAAATATTATTTGGACTAACCTAATGTACATGAATTATATGATTATGTATATATGTGCCCATAACTTATCACAATGTAATAATATTAACTCATTAAAATTGCACTTGGGAGCCCAAAGGGAAATAACTTTAGTATATTGGTAGCCTTTTTTAGCTAATGCAGTAGAATAAAGCCTTGTCCCATTTTGTTAGTCCCATTTTGTCTCAGCCCTATATTATCACATTGTCCTATTCTTGCATTGTTGAGAAATCAAAAAGGCTAGATTAATTGGTAATAATGGCTGAAGGTGAAATAGTGGAAACTATTCCACCAAACCTTAATTATCCACCATCTTCTTCTTCTTCTTTCTTCTTTGGGTTAGAACTCTAAGGCAATGGCTTTGTATGGGTATCAGATTTTCTATAAATTGAGACTCTCCTCTTCTCAATTCATCTGTTAAATTATCTGATAATTTAAATTAGAGAGTAGATTGGAGAGTAATCAGTGTTTAGAAGCAAGTAGTAGCAATTCAATCTCATGAGGTAACATTTTTGTCAAACATGTTCTAAATTTTGAGTTTGATAAATTCATGAAATTACTTGTTAATTAAATTGTGAATTGTTATCAACATGTTAGTTAAGTTTATATGGATGTATGGAAACAATGTGGCTGATTTAAGCATGTTAAATGAAGAATTTTGTGTTTGGGTTTTAAGTTTTGCAGAAGCAGAGTCGTTCCTAAAATTATCTAAGAAGGGCACAATTGCGCCTTATTATGATTTCAGCTTGACCCAATGACAGACCGATCGCGATTCTAAGATCGTCTCGGGCGGTAAGTACCGCTTACCGCTCCCATAGTATAGAACACCGCAGCTGCGTCGTGCACTAGCATGTTAGTTGACTTAAATACGCATGAAAATGAGTATGACATGTAGTTTAGAGTTCCTTTGCATATCATGAGTGACTTTACTTGCTTTAATGTATATTTTCTAGGGAAAACTTAAAGTTTTGAAAACAAATTTAATGAAACTTATGTACCCTAGGTTCTGATTTTGTTAGCATGTGTACATGTCCTAGTTATGTATGAAATATATTTTAAAGTTGATTTGCATGCGCTAAGTGGCTTTAACTTGGTTTAAAATAACTTTTAAAGACGAACTTGAATGTTTTGCAAACTAAGTTTTATAAACATTGTGTAGCTATATTATGAACTTATAGGATTGCATGCTAGTACTCCTTATGTCACTAATCATGACTAATATGTGCACACTTCTAGTTAGACACAATATAAGTTATTGAAACATGGTTTTAAAGTGAGTTTTCAAGTGATAAACTGTGCTAGCTATGTGTAAATGAATTGAATACACGTGAGCATGTGTATTGAAGGTTGTTTAACATCATCATGTGGTTTAATGATTTTATAGTTAGAACATTATTGCATGAACTCGCCTAGCCTTGATAAAAATTCTAAATAAAGCTATAAATTGTGAAAGTAACCTAAAATGAACACAAGAGACACCAAACCAAGCCCAAGACCCCTTAACATGTGTATATGTTATGTGTTAATACCCTTGCATGCTAGGAAGTAAGTTAGAACTAGGAAAACTCAAAAACGAATCTTGTCTGAATAGGGAGCAAAGCGCTACCATGTGCAAGGCGTTGTGCTGACTATTTTTTATCGTGATTTGAACTCTGGCAAATTTTGTTTACATGGATATCATAAGTTCTAAAATAAAATTTGAATAATGTTTTAAGTGTTCAATTATATAGTAGTTATATCACATGAATATGTTAAAACTTGTAAAAGGTTTCTAAATGAAGTTTTTGAAAAGTAAAGACAATGTTGATTATGAATTACGTGGTTTGATAGTGTGCTAGTATGTGACCTGATTATATAACAAAGATAGGGTTGAAAAAATGTACTTATCATATGTGTTTGAACATGTGTATAATATATGTGTGTAGAATGATTAATGTATATAGGAAGTTGTGTAACTAATGAATGTGTGTGTGTATATATATATACATAACCATGATATAATAGGATATTGAAGTGACGTTAAACTTTAGAACTATAATCAGCGCTAAAGGCAAGTTCCCTAACTTCATTTGATTCTTATATTGAATGTAAGTTCCAAAATTTATACAGCGTTGAATATTATACAAGTTTTGAATTATTGAGCAAATATCTATACTCGTATGAATCGTTATTCATATTATGAAATTTGACTTAAACTTTATATCTTGAATCATGTTGTGAGTTTGAACTTATCGTTCTTAAATGTATTGAGAAAGGTGTCTAAGCCATTTGATTTGGCTAGACAAATATCTATGAGTTAGAAAGATGTCCAAACCAATTTCTTTGGTGCAGAATCTTATAAATCTATTGAGATGAACAACCCTCTTAGAAGGGGAAATTTTATATTATCGGGGAATCGACGTGCGCACAAATAACATCTTTAAATGTTATGCATAACATAAGGTACTATATGCTGATCACCTGTTGTACTTATTTATATTGAATTATCAGTTAAATACTGTTAATTCTAGCAGGAGTTCTTAGTCCATAGTTACTACTCAGTGTTTAATCTTCTTTAAACCTTATAGTATTGAAACCTTTGAATTTTGTTGAATAATTTTTAGTCCATAGTGACTCTTAATTCGATTCAAAGGTTAGTTTTGGAACAATTGATAATTCTTGCTTCCAACATTATTTTTTTAATTCTTGAACTATCATTTATCGTTATACCCTTGAGATCATGAACTTTATATACTTGTTTTCCCTTATTACTATGTTACTTGCTGGGCAAATTTGTTGCTCATTCTTACTCCCCTAAAATATTTCAGTTAAGGCAGAGCAAGACAGTACTTCAAGGAAAGATAAGGGCAAGGGCAAGGCTATGAAGTAGCTTTAGTCCTTTATGCTAGAAGCATATTTTTATTATGTTTGTAATAAGACTTAAATGGGTACTATGTATTAAGTTATGTGACAGTTTAAGTTATATATTAAGATAGTCATAGTTGCGAGACCTTGGGGCGAGAATATTTATATTATGTCAATGTAAATTATTTTATTATTCCGTTGTGTGAAATGTTAGTTGTTATTTGAGTTAGATCGTGAAGCACCGAATTCAAGATATAAGTGTCTGAATTTGGGGGTGTCACAACCACGACACGACTGGACATTCTACAGAGACTTGCTGGGGTCTGAAGGACTTGATCGAGAAAAATGTCCAGAATGGTGAACTGGTTTAGTACGTTGCAGGACGATATGCTTCGAGGGCACAACAGAGGAACAAAACCTTAGTACAAAACCTGACCACCCAGCCCCAATAACAGGGTCAAACCCAGGCAACACGCCGGGTGGTGGATGTGATTACGAATGGGTTGGTCGAAAAGGTTATAGGGAAAGAGAGGAGAGGTTTACTGGACGTTGTGCTCTTTATGTTTGATCATCTTGTTAGTCGAGAAAGATAGTTCCCAGGTATGGTGATATCTTTTACACATGAGGATCAAATCGCATGAAGGGGCACTGGTCATTACCACACAGGTGGGTTCGATGGATATGAAGAGGATAATGATTTATAACAGCTCATCGGTAGACATATTGTATGCTCATGCTTACGATATGATGGATTTAGAGGAAAAAAAATAGAGATCGGGTAGGAGCCACCTCTCTACGGCTTTAGCAACGATCCTGTTTGGTATATGTGGATTCTTTGTAGAACGCCATTCTGGGGAGACCAGCCCTAACAACATTACAGTCAGTGACTTTAATCCCATATTTTAAGATTAAGTTCGGATGAGTAGGTTTTACACCTATGAATTCAGTATCAATTAATAGAATTTATTGCTTAAACCTTTGATTTATTGTTACTTTTTATGCATTTCACTTCCATTTGGTAGGATACAGGTTTGGGAACAGAATTAGTGGTATTTGATAATAATTGGATGAAGATGGAGGCTAAAAGTGCTCAGGAATTGAAGTGGTGGCAATTAGATTGAAGCAACAGTAAAAGACTAGAAAAAAACCAACATCGACTTACAGGTACGGTCATACCAAATCGCTTTAGGGTGCATGACCAGTCCTGTCTGTCTGCAGCCAACAAAGCTCTTAAATGATGTAATTGAGTTATAACTGACGTAGGATTTGACTTTTCTTTTAAATGATGTAATTGAGTTATAACTGACGTAGGATTTTAGAATTTGATTAGGATTTGTAACAAACTTATAAATAGGACCTTATGTCAGTTATTTGGGATATACTACATCTTTCTTTTATTCCAAAAACCCTAGATTAGATTAAATTATTGGAGAATTAAAGCAAGGAGGCAAGCAGGGAGATTTAAGGCAGAAATAAAGAAAAGGAAGCAGAATTGCTATAATAGTTTTTATTCCTTTCCTTTATCTTTTACTTGTATCTAGAATGCTTTCTTACTTATGGAAATTAGATTTTAATTCATTAATTATGAACTAAATTTCTATTTAAGGCTAGAATGGATCTTATTGTCTAACTGAGATTGACATGCTTCCACATAAAGTTTTAATTAGTTATATTGGATTGTCTGTTATGATTTTCACTAAATTGATTAATTGCCTGACCGGTAATTACCTTGATAACTTATATGAAATTTAGAAATGGATTATAGGTTTAGATCTGATCATAATAACATGTGTTTTTGATTTCTGCATGATGTTGGTGTTAGGTTTTGTGAAAATCAAAGTAGCAATCAAATTGCAAAATTAGCGGAAGCATAATAAAATTAGATTTTAAAATTTTTTCACAAACCAATTACTCCGGATCATCCTTTATGCATATTATTAATTAAAACGAAGAATAAGAAGTTATGAAATCATACCCTTGTAGAAACGAAGCTTCCTCGTGTACGAAGTTCACCTCCTACTTCTCCGCGATCTCCTCAATCTCCCAGGTAGATTCCTTCCTTTCGATCAATGTAAGCCACCCAAGTGTATGGCCTCTAGAGGTGATCCACCAAGGAAGAAGAAGAATTTTCAAGAAGAAGGTGTATCGCTCAAACCCTAGTTTTTCCTATCTCTATGTAAAAAGGGGCGATTTCCAACTATCGAATTACGATATTTGATATCCGATATAAGACTCCTCTTATAAAGATATCGTAACCCTATTTTAATTAAAATAAGGTATTATTTATTTAATTAAACTCTTTAATTAAATGGGCTCCCTAATCTTATTAGGATAATTAATTAAACTCCTTTAACTAATTTTCCTCCTAATCCTATTAGAATAAATGAGAGTACTTATATTAAATTAATTCCTAAACTCTTTTAGAAAAATTAAAATAATAATAATTGTAATAATATTAATAAGACTCTCTTATTAATTTATATTTAATATTTCTAAAATATTAAATAATAATATTAAGCTATTTAATTTATTCTATCACCATAGATTAAATTAAATATACTTAATATATTATTACGATTATGCCATTAACTTCTTAAATAATTATTCTTCCTTTTATGGTGTGACCCTTTAGGTTCTCCATATTAAACCGGCCAGAATAAATCAATTAGAATAATTTAATCTTATTTAAATAAATAAATTAAACTATTAATTTATTTAAATAAATAATATTTATTCTACAATAGGATAAGCCTCCCTAATGATCAACCACTTTCCAGATAATATAGATTTCAACATTAATCATATAAAAGAACCTTTTGAGTAAATAGTTACCGCATAATTCAATCCTTCCACCATACAATGTCCCAATTAAATATAAGACATGGAATTATCGTCAAGTCTTATTTTATTTAATTATATGTATTTCGATTCCTAAATGCATAACTCCTAATGAATGCAAATTAGAAACTACTTTCTAATTTCATTCCACCTCGCCAAGGATTCCTCGGGTTGTCATTTATCGAATCACATAGACATTTTCTTCTTTACTAGAAGTGGTAGATTCTTTATCGATCATTCATTATCTTCATATATAACTTATTACACCCAAGCATACCTTTTGATATACTCTAAGAGTCTTAAGGAATAAGTCAAAGTGTAATTCATTATATATAAGATACTATGATGATCTCAAGTCTAAGGATCATTTCAGTACTACTATCACTACAGAATTCCTATCGACAGCAAGTAAAACTCCATTAGGTATTCCTTAATGAGTCACGCTCAAATGAACTTATTCTCTAATAAGCACCTACATACTTGCTTTTTTAGTGTTCCACACAAATGATCATGAGATCAATCATCCTCATCCAATGAGCAAGCAAAACGACGTACTCAATCTATCCGGATTCACTAATCCCCTTTTAGTAATCCATCGATTGGGAACATTTTAGTTTTAAGTTATCTAAGAATTTAGATCTCATTAGCATGATCTCATCATGATTCTAAAAGCATTGCTTAAAACTATGGGTTTATCATATATTATTAAAACAACACCATGTAGATAATAAATGCCTTTAATAAATAATTTTTATTAATAAATAAATAAGATTGATTACAAAGTATATGCTTTATCATCATACATGACGATGGCTTCAGTATGCATACTACTTTCAATCTCCCACTCTGCACTAAAGCCAATCGCCGTGGTATCTCATACCCATCTTCTCTAAGTGACGATCAAACCGCTGTTGTGTTAACGCTTTAGTAAATGGATCTCGCAATATTGTCTTGAGAGTCCACACGCCTGTGGTGACGCCTCTCCTCTTTCAATGATCTCTCCGATCAAATGAAATCGCCGCAACACACGTTTCGATTTTGATGAGAGACCGGGTTCCTTAGCCTCGCAAGCAATGCCTCCAAAGGTTGTCACGTAATAAAGGCATCGGGTCCCGTAATGCTAGGAACCACACCAAGTTCTAGAATGAACTTCTTCATCCAAACAACTTCTCAGCAGCCTTCACTTGCAGCTATGTATCGCCTCATCACATCAATCAATCAACAATCGTTTCATTGTTTCGAACTCTTCCAACTCATCGCGCCACCGCTTAAGGTAAACACATACCCCAAAATGGATTTATCGTCATCTTGGTCCATTTGAAAACTTCGAGTCCGTGAAGCCTCTAGTTTCAATTCGCACTCCACCGAGACAAGAAATACATCCTTAGTTCTTCTTAAGTACTTTTAGGATATTTTTCACCGCTTCCAAAGTTGTTCTTTTCTCCGGATTCGATCGATATATCGCTTGTTACACTAAGTGCATGAGCGACATCCGGTCTAGTACATATCATACCGTATATGATAGATCCTATTGTCAAGCATAAGGAATCTTACTCATACTGGCCTCTCTCTCCTCGTGTGTCTTTGGGGCCTGCTTTTTGAGAGATGTATTCCATGGCTCATCCAAGATGAGACCTCTTTTTGAATCTTCCATGCTAAACCTCTTTAGCATCGAGTCAATGTATCGCTCTTGGGACAAGCCAACATCCTTTTAGATCTATCTCTATAGATCTTTATCCCCAAAATATAGGATGCTTCTCCCAAGTCCTTCATGGAGAAGTGTTTAGATAACCAGATTTTAATTGATCAGAAAGATAGAATATCATTCCCTATCAATAATATATCATCAACATATAATACGAGGAATGAAACAACGCTCCCACTAACCTTCTTGTACACACATGGTTCATCCTCATTTTGATAAAATCAAACTCTTTCGATTGTCTCATCAAAACGGATGTTCCACCCACGAGAAGCTTGCTTCAATCCATAAATGGATCGTCAGAAGCTTATGCACTTGATTTGTTCCAACCTTTGAAACAAATCCTCTCCGGTCGTGTCATATACACATCCTCCTCAAGTTTCCCATCGAGGAAGGCCATTTTCACGCCCATCCGCCAGATTTTCGTAGTCATGGTAAGTCGCAATCGCAAGCAAAATCCGAATGGACTTGAGCATTGCTAATCGGTGAGAAGGTTTCATCATAGTCAACTCCTTGTCTTTGTTTGAAACCTTTTGCACCGGGCCGGGCCTTATAGGTCTCTACCTTGCCGCTCCGCCTCCAGCCTTTTTTCTTTAAAGACCCATTTACACCCAATAGGTTTAATGCCTTCGTGTGGTGAAACCAAAGTCCATACTGGTTCTCATACATGGAGTCCATCTCGATTTCATGGCTTTCGCCACTTCTCCGAGTCTTTACTACTCATAGCCTGTTCGTAATTCAATGGATCATCATCATCTATGATGCATGCACTCATCATTGTCATCCTCTATGACAAGTCCATACCTATCGTATCTTTGGTACTCTTCCAGATTTATTAATAGGGTGTGGTATGTATGAATCTCTACTTGACAAAGTTCATCCATTTGATCTCAGAGTGGTTTGTGGTTCTTGAATTTCTTCAAGATCTATTTTCCTCCCATCGACCCCCTTCAAGGATAAACTCCTTTTCCAAGAAGGCAACATGTTTGGCAACAAACACCTTTTGTTCAAGAGATTGTAGAAATAATATCCTAAAACTTTTTTAGATATCCCACAAAAGTACACTTATCGATCTTGTCCCAAGCTTATCATCATTCAAACCTTTTCACATAAGTCGGACATCCCCAAATCTTAACATGCTTAAGACTAAGCTTCCTCCCCGTCCACATCTCATATGGAGTCTTAGGGATGATTTTGAGGAACCTTATTTAGTAGATATGTAGCCGCTTCTAGGCATATCCCCGTAATGACACCTAAGATCCAGAAACTCATCATGGAAACTAACCATGTCCAACAAGTTGTTCGATTTCTCCTTTCATACATACACCATTCAACCGCAAGGCCCCCGGTGGAGTCCATTGTGAGATTATACCATTTTTTTGAGACAATCGAGAAACTCACCGCTTAAGTATTCACCACCTCGATCCGATCAAGAATCTTAATACTTTTTGCCCGCTTTGTTTCTCTACTTCACTTCTCAACTCTTTGAACTTTTCAAATGATTCAGATTTGTATTTCATTAAATACACATATCCAAATCTTGAGTGATCATCAAATGAATGTAATAAAATAAGAATACCCTCCTCGCGCATTCGTTGTCATAGTCCACATACATCCGTGTGTACCAACGCTAACAACTCAGAACTTTCTCCTTTTCCACTAAAAGGAGATTTAGTCATTTTTCCCATGAGACAAGATTCACAAGTCGATATGATTCATAATCCGATAGCTCTAGAGCCCATCTTTATACAACTTGGATAATCTTGTTTCATTAATATGACCAAGTCTACAGTGCCACATATAGGTATAATTAACATCATCTCTTTTCCTTTTCTTAGTTTGTTCAATTTGAAGTATATTTTCATGCAAGTCAAGAATGTAAAGTCCATTTCGTAAATTACCAACACCATATAAAACATTATTATTATAAATAGAACAACTATTGTTCTTTATTATAATGTCAAAACCATCCATATCCAATACAGATATTGAAATAATGTTTCTAATAAGTGACGGAACAAAATAACAATTATTTAAACTAATGGACTTGCCCGTAGGCAGTGCTAAACAATAAGTCCCTACAGCTAATGCAACAACCTTTGCTCCATTTCCCACTCGTAGGACGACCTCATCCTTGCTCAGCTTTCTACTTCTCGACCACCCTCAGATATTATTACATATGTGAGAACCACAACCAGATCCAATACCCAAGTAGAAGATCGACTTTTCGTAAAAATTAATTTCAATCATAAACAAACCTCGATTAGGATTCAAGCTTCTCCAAGCTTCTTCGCTTTTGTTTTCGCAAGATAATCCTTGCAGCTTCCTCTTCCAAAGGACCCGATTTGTTGCAATGGAAGCAAATTCCTTTGCTAATGGATCAGTTTCTTTTCGATCCTTCACTTTCGCTTTCCCTTAGCCTTCTTGGATTTCTTCTTTTAGAAGATACCTGGGCCTCTTCCTTTTTCGAAGAATCATCCACCAAGAAGACACATGGTTCTTCTTGGATGGGAAGTGACCTTCAATAGCTTTTCAACATGTTAAGTAATTCGTGCAAGTCGACATCTTAACTTATTCATGTGAAAATTCACAACAAATTGTGAGAAGGTGTCTGGGAGTGACCGCAAGACTAAATCTCGACTCAACTCCCCATCCACGATGAACCCAAGTCGTCCAAGACGCTCAATCGATTGATCATCTTTAAGACATGAGTCTCAATCAGAGTGCCCTCATCATCCGAGATCTAAGAGCTCCTTAGATATCTCATATCTAGTAGCAATTCCTACTTTGCTCACCATACAACTCTCAAGGTGCAAAGAATATAAGAGAGCATCCATGTTTTCATGCCGACGTCAAGCTCGTTATTTCATGGATGCGAGCATGATGCATCGAGCCATCGATGCATCATTTGCCACCGCTTAAAAGTAGCAATCTCTTCCTGAGGTCGTTTCTCGCAACTTTTGTAGTGTACAAGCGTAATTTAGGACATAAGAAATCTTTTCAAAGAAGGAGAACAATTTTTCAGATTCCTTAACCCAAATCCGTGTAATTGGCCCCGGCCACGCTTTGTTAAGATCAAGTATGCTACGCAGTGAAATTAGTGAATGTGACATTTTCAAAATTCTGCATGTAAAAAGACAATATTTTAGCAAACATTCATTTAATTAATTACCAAAATAAATTAGGTCTTATTTTATATTGGTATCTCCCACTATTTTCTTCAAACTATATTACCCTCATGAATATAGTTTACAATATCTAATTAAAGATTTGCTAGTGAGAATAAGGATCCCATTTCAAATGTATATAGCCTTGTGTGTGCACAACAAACTATATATAAATAAATAGGTAGACAACTCTTGTCAATTACATCATCATGTAACTCCTTATATTTTGCCTCTTAAATCATAATGGTCAAGTGTGTGCACATCCGAACTAAAATGATTTAAGTTAAGTCATACCCAAGATTTCATATAAGTGAAGAGAAAACTACAACCCTCGTGTGTGCACAACAAAAAGCAGTAATGTTCAATTCCTTATAAACATCAAATGTAATAAAATAACATCTCAAATATTTAATACTCGCTTTGTGTGTGCACAACAAACTCATATTAAATATTCAATGCTCTATTGTTTTTATCATGCTAGAAGGCGACGCTCGATATTCCAAATATCTTTGAACGTTACAACTTAATATAATTTCCATTGAGGGGTTATGTTATTATTAGTCTCATCTTGTTTAGCGCGCATGCAAATATATATATATATATATATATATATATATATATATATAAATACGCCATATATTATTACACATGTAAATGTTTGCATAATATATATATATATATAATACTATGCACATATATATGAATACTATATTCTACCCTATATTCTGATTGATTATGGACTTTTTATTCTAGTTTGGTTCACTAGAGCCACCAAGTGAACCAAAAGGTCAAACCCTAGGTGCAAGAATAAACATTTAAATATAACTATTACATTTAAACCCTGCTCCATTACAAACGGGTCTTCAAGAAAGCGCCTCGCCTTCTCCTCGATCTCCTGTTCTTCAAAAAAAAATTCTAACTAATCCTATTACATTAAACTATTTAATTTAAATAGAAACCTTGATCGCAGCCAAAGGGAAGTACATAGAGAGAGAGATAGAATTTACATCAAGAAGAAAAACCGTAAAAGACGAGGTACGCAGAATTCCCATTTAATAATAAAACCCATTCATTCAAACATCCAACCAAAATAAATCCAATCACATCGTCAATAGTCCATCCATAATCAATCCCATTTATTATCATACATATCATCATATGTATCAATAAATAAAATCATTCCATATATATATATGAATATCATTTAATGGGCAATTTTATGTTGCATGAAATCCAATTTCAAGATTAAAATAAAACTTTATTTTAATTATAAAATTATTAATATATATATATATATATATATATATATATATATATATATATATATATATATATATATATATATTATATATATATATATATAATATATATATATATATATATATAAATATATATATATATATATATATATATATATATATATATATATATATATATATATATATAATATATATATATACATATAGATACAAAGGAATATACCTCTAATCATAAATCAATATGGTGCTAAGAACAAATATAATAAAAATAATTTATAAAATCTATATATATATATATATAAATATATATATATATATATATATATAAATATATATCATATATATATAATTTTCAAGAAAAGAAAAATCAATGAAAATTAAATAAAAAAAAAAAGTTTTCCAAAACCTTTTCCAAAAATAATATTTTATTTTTTTTTTTTTTTTTTTTATAAAATAATAATTTATACAACAAATTATGCCCAATAAATTATTCAAAAATATATACCATACATATATGGAATCAAAATAATTAATAATTCGTGATAAAGTTTGGGCTCGATACCATCGTTAGGTTTTGTGAAAATCAAAGTAGCAATCAAATTGCAAAATTAGCTAAGCATAATAAAATCGATTTTAAAATTTTTCACAAACCAATTACCCTGATCATCCTTTATGATATTATTAATAAAACGAAGAATAAGAAGTTATGAAATCATACCTTGTAGAAACGAGCTTCGTGTACGAAGTTCACCTCCTACTTCTCGCGATCTCCTCAATCTCGGGTAGATTTCTTCCTTCGATCAATGTAAGCCACCCAAGTGTATGGCCTCTAGAGGTGATCCACCAAAGAAAGAAGAATTTTCAAGAAGAAGGGTATATGGCTCAAACCCTAGTTTTTCCTATCTCTATAGTAAAAGGGGCGATTTCCAACTCTCGAATTACGATATATCGATATCCGATATAAGACTCCTCTTATAAAGATATCGTAACCCTATTTTAATTAAAAAATAAGGTATTATTTATTTAATTAAACTCTTTTAATTAAATGGGCTCCCTAATCCTATTAGGATAATTAATTAAACTCCTTTAACTAATTTTCCTCCTAATCCTATTAGAATAAATGAGAGTACTTATATTAAATTAATTCCTAAAACCCTTTTAGAAATTAAAATAATAATAATTGTAATAATATTAATAAGACTCTCTTATTAATTTATATTTAATATTTTAAAATATTAAATAATAATATTAAGCTATTTAATTTATTCTATCACCATAGATTAAATTAAATATACTTAATATATTATTACGATTATGCCATTAACTTCTTAAATAATTATTCTTCCTTTTATTTATGGTGTGACCCTTTAGGTTCTCCATATTAAACCTAAGCAGAATAAATCAATTAGAATAATTTAATCTTATTTAAATAAATAAATTAAACTAATAATTTATTTAAATAAATAATATTTATTCTACAATAGGATAAGCCTCCCAACGATCAACGACTTTCCAGATAATATAGATTTCAACATTAATCATAAAAGAACCCTTTGAGTAAATAGTTATCAGATAATTCAATCCTTCCACCATACAATGTCCCAATTAAATATAAGACATGAAATTATCACAAGTCTTATTTTATTTAATTATATGTATTTCGATTCCTAAATGCATAACTCCTAATGAATGCAAATTAGAAACTACTTTCTAATTTCATTCCACCTCGCCAAGGATTCCGGGTTGTCATTTATCTAATCACATAGACATTTTTCTTCTTTTACTAGAAGTGGTAGATTCTTTATCGATCATTCATTATCTTCATATATAACTTATTACACCCAAACATACCCTTTGATATACTCTAAGAGTCTTAAGGAATAAGTCAAAGTGTAATTCATTATATATAAGATACTATGATGATCTCAAGTCTAAGGATCATTTGTACTACTATCACTACAGAATTCCTATCGACAGTGCAAGTAAAACTCCATTAGGTATTCCTTAGCGAGTCACGCTCAAATGAACTTATTCTCTAATAAGCACCTACATACTTGCTTTTAGTGTTCCACACAAATGATCATGAGATCAATCATCCTCATCCAATGAGCAAGCAACGACGTATTCAATCTATCCGGATTCACTAATCCCTTTTTAGTAATCCATCGATTGGGAACATTTTAGTTTTAAGTTATCTAAGAATTTAGATCTCATTAGCATGATCTCATCATGATTCTAAAAGCATTGCTTTAAAAACTATGGGTTTATCACATATTATTAAAACAACACCATGTAGATAATAAATGCCTTTAATAAATAATTCTTTTTATTAATAAATAAATAAGATTGATTACAAAGTATACGCATGATTGCTTTGTATTATATCATCATACATGATTGGGGTAAATCCTCTTTAATTGTAATTCATAGAGATATAATGGATGCATACTACTTTTTGTCTTTGGGGTAAGAGTCAGGAAACAAACGCAGACCAAGACAATAGAGATCAAACCATTTATCGAAGGCAATACAGAACTTCTCCCCATGCCTGCCGAAGAGACAGAAGATGTTGAGCTGGTGCCAAGGAAGAAAGAAAAAACATTCAAGATCAATTTTGGACTGCAGGAGCCCTTTTAAACGAGTTTAGTAGAATTTCTTCAGAGCTATTTATATATATTTGCATGGGTTCCTAGAAACATGCCTGGGGTCAAAGAGAAGGTTGCTGTGCATAGATTACATGTGGACCCGACTAAAGAATCGGTCCGTTAAAAAAAGGAGCTTCACCCCGGAGAGGTAGAAGATCATTGATGATGAAATAGCAAAATTATTGGAAGAATACTTCATCTTCGAGATCGACTACCCAGAGTGGTTGGCAAATGTAGTATTGGTACATAAATAGAATGGTAAGTGGTGAGTTTTCATTGACTATACAGATCTAAATAAGGCGTGTCCGAAGGACTTTTATCCACTCCCACATATCGATCAGCTCATCGATGCCACTTCAGGGTATGCCTTGCTTTGTTTCATGGATGCTTTTACGGGGTATCATCAAATTTCATTGCATAAGGAAGATATTCCAAAGTTAACCTTCATCACTCACCGGACATTTTATTCTTATAAGAAGATGACATTCAGACAACTGAACACCAGCATAACTTATCAAAGGATGATGAACTACGTGTTTCGGGGACAGTTGGGTCGGAGCATGGAGGTATATATGGACAAAATGATCGTAAAAAACATGTCAGTTCGGGGTCATCTAGACTATTTAAAAGACTACTTTCAGATCGTTCGACACTACAAACTTAGGCTAAATCCGACAAAGTGCACCTTTAGTCTAGGAGTAGGGAAATTCTTGGGTTATTTAATCAGCTAGAGGGGAATTGAGGCAAACCTAGAGAAGATCAAGAAAATTTTGGATATAAAGTCCCCTAAGTCTTACAAAGATGTTTAGCGAGTGAATGGTCGGATAATAGTATTGAGGAGGTTCATGTCTAAATCAATAGAAAGGTGTTTGTCCTTCTTTGACACGTTGAAAGGGCCAAAATATGAGAAGAACTTCTAGTGGACTTCAGAATGTGAGGATGCTTTTCAAAGAATTAAAAGGTACTCGTCTTCAGCTACTTTGTTAGTAAAGACGGTTCTTTCAGAACCTTTGTATTTGAATTTGGCTGCGAGCTCGCTGGCGGTTGGTGCGGTATTTGTTCGGGAGATAGGAGGGAAGCAACATCTGGTGTATTATGTGAGCCATGCTCTTTGAGATGCAGAAAATAGGTATCCAAACCTTGAGAAGTTTGCCTATGCCCTAATAATAGCCAGTAGGAAGCTTCAACATTACTTTCAAGGTCGGTTGGTTATGTGGTATACAGATAAGCCATTGAAGAAGATTCTAAGTAAGCTAGACATCTCGGGTCGGTTAACAACTTGGGCTATAGAGTTGAAGCAGTTTATTTTAGAGTATCATCCTCGAATGACAATAAAGGGTCAGGCCTTGGCCGACTTTGTGGTTGAGTGCTCCTTTTCTGAATTAGACGTTGTGGATCAGGTAGTAGGAATGGTGGGTTCGGTTAGACGTTCAGGTTCTTCAGATTTTATGGACATTATATGTGGATGGTTTTAACTTTGGATGTTAGTGAGGCCAAAGTTATTTTGACAAGTCCAGAAGGGTTCAAGGTACATCAGGCAATACTCTTTGGGTTCAAAGTGACTAATAACGAGACAGAGATGAGGTAATTCTAGAAGGTCTTCAGCTAGTAAATAGTCTGAAGGTTGATAATTTTTAGTGACTCTAAGTTAGTTATCAAACAGATTTCAGGGGAATATGAGGCCCAAGGGGAAATAATGTGCAAATACATGGTTGAAGTCAAAGATAGGCTCCATTACTTCAGTTCGTTTACCTTCTAAGGGGTGGATAGATCAGATAGCACCATTGCCAACGCATTGGCAAGGTTGGCCACGATAGAGGAAAACTCATTCAGTGGATCGGTCTATTTGGAGGTCTTGAATTTACCAACTATTTAATATTTGGAGGTAATGTGTGTAGAACGGTTGAACTGGTGGTTGACGCCTTATTTGGATTATATAGCTGATGGCATCTTACCTTCGGATCAGATGTTGGCAGAGAAAATCAAATATAGGACTTCCAATTTTGTGCTCATCGATGGGGATTTATACCGAAGGGCCCACTCTTATCCTTTAGTGAGGTGTCTTGTACCATTCAAAGTCAAGTATGTCCTTCGGAAGGTTTATGAGGGGATCTATGGCAATCGTATGGGTGCAAAGACCTTGGCGTACAAGGTACTTTGGTAGGGTTACTATTGGCCAACAGTCTTCAAGGAATTTATAGATTACATGAAAAAATATCCTAAATGTTAGTTAAATAGTTCTATTCCTTAGCAGCCATCTGAAGATTTATATTATGTTCTATCCCCGATTCCATTTTCTATATGGGGTATTGACATTTTGGGTCCATTACCAAAAGCGAAGGGTTAAATCAGCTTTGTGATTATGGCCATTGATTATTTAACTAAGTGGGTATAAGCTAAACCCCTTCGGCAAATTATAGAGTAAGAGTGTTTGAAGTTTTTGAAAGAATTCGTAGTTTTTTGATTTGGAATTCTTATAGTGTTGGTTTAAGATAATGGTAGGTAGATTGTGGGATCTAAGTTCGAATAATTTTTAATGGATTTGGAGATTCAACATCGAAAGACTTCAGTGGCTCATCCACAGTCGAATGGACTGGTAAAAGTCACAAATAGGACTCTACTTAACGGAATCAAAAGGAGGCTCGACGAGTCAAAGGGAAGGTGGCCTGAAGAGTTACTTACTGTGTTATAGGCTTACCGGACTACTCTGAGGATGACAATAGGTGATTCACCATTCAGACTAGCTTATGGGACCGATGCTTTAGTCCCTGTAAAGGTTGGGTCTCCTTCACTTTGGGTCAGCTAGTTCAAAAAGTTGCATAATAATGAAGGCATTCGCCTCAATTTGGATTTGTTGGAGGAGGTTAGGGAGTCGGCCCTTGTAAGACTTGCAGCCTACAAAAGGAGAGTGGCTAGACATTTTAATAAAGGTGTGAAACTTAGGAGGTTTGAAGTTGGGCATTTAGTTCTTCGGAGGTGGAGGCTTCTAAGCCCATAATCTCGGGAAGCTGATGCCTAATTGGGAGGGACCCAATGAGGTCATTGAAGTGCCTAAGCCATGTACTTACCCACTTCAAGTAATGGATGGGACATAAGTCAAGAACATTTGGTATGAAGGTAGACTTAAAAAATATTATCAGCAGTGCATGCTAGGTAGTTCAGTTTGACGACTTTATAAAATTTTCAAATTATATTAATAAAAGGAATGTTCATTTTTTAATTAATGTCTTTATTAATTGTTATTCAGTTTCCCAAAATGAATACTCTTCATTATTATTTATATGAATATTCAGTTTCCCAAAACGAATATTTTTACATTATTTATTCAGTTTTGCTGAACGAATATATCTTCTTTATTATTTATTTATTTATATTCAATTTTTTAAATAAGTACTATAATTAACTTCTTATGTTTAAGTGGGTGTTCAGTTGTCCTGACCAAATGCCTTCTTCTTATTCAGTTTATCTAAACAAATATTAACTAATTGCACTAATATTTAGTTCTTTGAACGAACATTTTTATTGTTTAAAATGCATGTATGAGATAAATATTCAGTTCTTTGGAGTGAATATGATTTTCATTATTTTTCTTAATAATTACATTAGGATAATTACATAATAGGTTCAGGATTACAGAAATGGATGTACTACTACTGTGGCGGATCATCTTCGGCTTCATCTTTAGAGGAGACTAAGACAAAGACATCCAGCTTGGTAGCAGTGATTTTTGCTTTCTCTTTGCTTCGGACAATTTCATATCCCTCAGCATACATCTGCATCACTTCGGCCGAGAGGTCTGGGGATTATCTCTAGTTTTGGTAGATCTGCTTTCTTATCTCTTCTTCAGAGGAGGTCCTAATGCCTTATATTCCTTGAACTCTTTTTCCAAGGCAACATAAGTTAAGAATATTTTTTCCTCCTTTTTGGCCAAATCTAGGTTTTGATGATTGAAAGCTTGGTTTCTTTGCTTTAATTCATTATTCTCCTTCTGCACATTCTCATAATTCTCGAAGATGGGCTTTCGGTGAGATTCTACCTTCGCAGCCTCCTCCTTCAATTTTGTAATGTCAGCTTGGAGGTTTTCGCAATAGAAGGAATTATTTTGGTGAAGACTTCTTTCTTTTGCAAGGGCGGACTTGAGTCGCTCGTTTTCTTTCTTAATTTCTTTTTCCTCTTCTTAATCTCTTCCCATCGTTGGATAAGGTAACCAGAGATGACAGAAGCCTGAAATTAATGATTGTTTGGATTAATGTTAGACATAATTAAATGGGGATTATATTAGAAGAATGAATTCAGATGGTCTTACCCGGCCTTGGTGCATAATTTCGGCATTGATGAGTTATCGAGTAGATATGCCTTGGAATTGGTGCTCATCGGTTGGGAGGACAAAGTTATTGAAGAAATTATGGGGATACTCTTCTCGGTCTTCAGGCCAGAGCATCATCGAGGCTTGACCCTCTCGAATTTGGCTGGGTGAAGGTTGTCTTGGAGAAGAAGAGTTGCGTTGAGGAGAGTGTTTGGAGGAAGTTATAGTGTTGGTCCTTTTATTTGGTGGTTTGGAGGGGTCTTCGGGTTCTTTTCATTTTTCGTTTTGGTTTTGGTCTAGTTCAGAGGTGTTTGTTGGGATGGCTTCAGTGGTTGGAATATTTTTAGTTTAGGTGGTGGGAACTTTAGTCGAAGCAGTTTTAGGTGCTTCAAAAGTCGATGTTTTAGTAATAACCTTGGTACGCCTTTTCTTAATCCAACGGATTTTGGTCCTTTCAGAGTTTGGCATATCCAAGGGGTTTTTTTATGAAGAGAGCTCCAGGGATTGCTACTAGCTTACGTGCTTTTGTAGGCGAGTTTGGATTCGTGTGGGTATTAGATCGCCCTTCGATTATAATTTCCAAAGGTGTGGTCTTAGTGATTGGCGGGGTGTTAGAGGAATGTGGAACATCTTTGATAATGGTGTCTTTAGGGTTGTCCCTTTCGGGAGATGTTGGCTTGATGAGGGATACTATATGTAGAACATGAGTCAGGTTTGGTAATGATAAATTAAAAGATATGCAAATAAAAGAATAGGAAGAAGGGTTTTAGAACTTATATTTGTGATTATACAACCAGGATTTCTTGGTCAGAAAATTGAAATCCCATTCCTTCATTGGTAATTTTTTGATCAGCTTTACTATTTCGATGACTCTACTTGGAGGGGTTTCCCCAATGGTGACGTTTGGATGACCCTATGCGGCCCAATCTGGGATCTGGTGAATGTCTGGTCCTTTGATGAAGAACTAGTGAGTGTGCCACCCCTTGTTGCTCGAAGAGGCACCCATCAGGGATTGCTTTTAAATTTTTTATTTTGTTTTGACTATTGTTTACTCAAAGCCTGAAACCTGGGTTCTCGAGATCAGCCTAGAGAATATAAGAAGAAAAAGAAGTCGATGGTGGTAGAAACGTCGACTTCATGGAATAAAGCGATGAAGGCGTCAATGTTAATATAAGAATTTGGAACTAGCTAGGTGAAGCCGATGCTAATAATCCCTTGTAGGGTAATGATGTAGGCGTGGAGGGGCAGCCGAACCCCTTTCTCCAGCAGGGTGAGGGGCATTGCTCTCCAGCAATCGGGTCTATGGTACATCCGGTCGGTTTTAGAAGGAGCCTTGAGTTGGTAGGTTAAAGGTATGTGGTAACGTTTTTAGATTATGGCAAGGTCTTCTTTGGTGATGGTGGATTTGGTGTTGGCATGGGGGAAACATTTTTTTAGAGTATTCTCGGATCATTTTTTGAAAATCCAACTCTACCTTAGATAGGACTGGGGTCTGGGGGACAGAGCTGGTGGTAACAGTGGTGGTTACGATGGTGGTTGCGGTGGGATTATGTCTTTTGGTAATGGTAGTCCTTACCAGAAGGGCTGGAATGGAGGAAATAGGAATGATGTCAATGGGATTAGTGCTGATGGGAGTGGAAGAAGCCGATGTGCTTGAAGAGGCCATTGTTATTTTGAAAGTAAGAGGATTGTTTACCGGAAGTGACACTACAAGAAAAAGGGTCAATGCCGACGGGGTCATTGCCGACGGCAGTGTTGCCGTCGATAATAATGTCAATGTTGACGGGCTAGCCGTAGCGAATGAGTCCAGTCAGCAATGAGGTATTATTTGGTGGGAAAATTTTGTGGTGGAGGGAAAAGTCACTAGCGACGGGGACTAGAATGCATGGTGACGGGGATGCCGTCGGCAATGAGTCATTAGCGACGGGGTTAATGGCGATGACATTGCCGTCGAGAATGACATTCTATTTTTTAGCCCTACCCGCGACGACAATGACTCTCACTTTGTTCCCTCTCTATTTTTGGTTTTTCCCTCTCAGTTTGCCCACTTCTCACCATTGATTATTAGCCTAGATTAGCATAACTTTCAATTGATTTGCTGAATTGATTGTCACTCATCCATCATCATTTCACCTTCATCATCTCGCCCGTTTTATTTACCAGCCGCTGCAGTTGATTGCCCACTTCTCACTCACCATTTCATCATCTCTGTTCCCACATATATACAGTATGGAGAGGCGTATTGCTGAGCTTCTAGAGGTACCATTCCTCCATCTCTCTATTGGCTATTTCCCAGTTGCCACTCTCACTACCATTGCCTTTTGAGGTACAAAATTTGGTCTCTGTATGTAGTTTAGTTGCTATATTTGCTTATGTTAAGTTGCTTAGTGTTTATCATTTGTTTTGAATTCAAGTCCTGTAATCAAATGTTTCTCTTGATTATTTATCCACTTAGTTAAGGAGTTGTTAAGGGGGACAACTTGGGACTGGGATTGGGGTAGATTTTGTTAAATATTGGTAGACTCAAGGTCGAAATGGTCGTGTTTTTGTTATCCACATTGGGTTGAAATTAAGTTTTCAAGTTGATCTAGAATGGTTATGATGGTTAAAATAACCAATTTTTTTAGGATATTAATGTTTGAGCCGATGGAGTACTCCTACCGTACCTTTGTGAGAGCTTTGCAAATTTTTAAGAAGCTCAAAAGGTATTGTTGGATGTGCATTCGAGAATTAATAGAGCAAGGTGTACGATGTACTATCAAAATGAAGAAGGTACGTACGTAGGAATGATTGAAGGAGTTATAAAACCTTCGTACTGAATTATGAAGTTGGTTATATAGTAACTCCTATTTATAAACTTCTCCTTAATTGAGGGTAAAACAGTTTAATTAGTAAGGCGTGGTTTCTATTATAAAAGATTAATAATATTAAGAACAAAGATGATGATTAAGGGAGAGGAGCATTCTCATTTCATATATTATAATTGTATATATGTCTCCCTATCTTCTTTACAATGCTATTATAATAATCAAATAATTTTGCTCAACGAAATGCTTATAGATAGGCATAAGTCTTTAAATGTATAGCTCAAAAATTAAAAAGAAAAAGAAAACCTTGTTAGACCAATGTATAGCTCAGGGACATTGGATTTGTTAGTTGTGACTACGGACTTGCAAATACGACTTTTAGTTTAGGAACCTGATATTAAAAACACTACATAGGGTTGTCATATGAAAAAACGACTCTGCAAAAGTCATTCTATGAAGAAGTCGTTCAAAATTTGCCAATCTGGTAGCCAACGGATGTTTACTTAATTCAAATCTCTCACATATAGTATGTGTTATATTCTTCAAGTAAGATGTCATGAGCTCTATTGTAAATGTAATGCTAGTTGAATATATAGTTTTATATTGTACACCATCTTTCCCGAGGGCAAGCACCACTTATGTTCCTTCATGTTTTCTCTCTAAATCATAAACAATCTCTCAATCGTAAATTATGGGTTCAAATCCACAATTATTTATAATGGCTTGATCATGCTATTGTATCTTGGATGTGATGAAGCCACCATAGTTGACAGTAAATTAATATGCTTCTTGCAGAAGTAGAAAGAGGTAACTCTTTTGTACAAAATTTGGTCTTTGAGCATTTGGACTTGCTTCAATTTCAGGTTTCTATTCTTTTGGTATATATCCTTCCTACTTTGTGTGTTTGCTTGTCTTAACATAGGAACAAAAGTAGAAGTCAACACGTTTTAATTTATATCCAATGTTGATTTACCTTTGCTGAATGTATTGAATGATAATACATATGCTCATACATATGTGTTTTGATTTGTTGAAAGATTTTAGGTTTTGATAGGTCAGTTATGTTTTGCAGACAATTAGCATTGTTGGGTTTAGAGATTTTTACCAGATAAACAAAATGAAAGAGATAATATTTGAATAGTGTTGCTATTTGTATTTTTTAATGAACAAAAAAGGAAAGAAAATAGATGGAGTTTTTGTAATCTCTCACACCCTCTACATTACTAACATAATGAAACTTATTTTGCTTCACATTATTGGCATTAATGGTTTGAAAGGTGAATGTGTAGTTATATGGAATAATCCTTACTTTCACATGCACATATATTTTCATATAGTTTAGGAAACTTAGAAATCCGTTTGAGATTCACTTATTATGAGTGAATCTCAAATAGTCCCCGTTTTGGGACTGTTGTTGTATGTTTTGATCTCACTTAGGTCGGTGTTAACGACTTGAGCACGTCTTTATATTTTTTGAATTTTCGGTCAGTATATATCTCTTGATCTTCTTCGGGTGCATATTTAGACTACGACGTGTTAGTCTATTTCGTGTACTTGAAGACCAGAGGGAGGTGCTACCGAAATTTCTGAAAAATTTAAAGATGTGTTCAAGTTGTTTGCATCAGTGAGGCGACACATCCGGGAATGGGATAGAAGCCTGACCCGTTAGAGGTGGAGATGAAGTTAGGAAACTAATAAACTTGCATATACATTAACTTGGAGACTTGATTGTGTTTGTCTGACTTTCCATATATATAGTTCACAGTTGTCCAAGATGTCTGTTGATCGAAGTTGGATGGAACGTAGGGTAGCCACTGATAAGAGTGGGCTTAGCTCTGAGTATCGTAGTGGGGTTGAACAGTTTCTCAACTTTGCGTTTGAGCAAGTCAGCGGCGATGAGATTAGATGTCCTTTTAAGAGGTGTGTGAATGAAGTGTGGAAGGAAAGGAGTGATGTCATGTGCAACTTATTTGCATATGGGTTCAAGCAGGGTTATACGACATGGATCTATCATGGGGAAACCTGGTTGGATGAACATGAATCAGAACCGGAATCCAGAGGTGATGAAACCTTTGACTGTACTAACATGATAGTCGAAGCTGCTGGTTCATACTTCAAGTGGAATACAGACAGGGATGGTAGTAGCGTCGAGCAATAGACGAATGATGGGGCTAAGGGTTTCTACGAGTTATTGCATGAAGCAACGACGCCACTGTATGACGGGCACGAAAAGCACACCGTCTTATCTATCGTGACTAAGTTTCTACACTTCAAGAACGAGCATGACTATAGTGAGAGTGGTTTTAATGAACTGTTAGGCATTGTGAAGGAGTGCTTACCTGTAGGCAATAAGTTATCAGAGTCGTACTATGATGTAAAGAAAATGGTCAAAAGGTTTAATCTAGGGTATGAGAAGATTGATGCTTGTGAGAATGATTGTATGTTGTATTACGGTGAACAGAATAAAGATAAGAGGTCATGTGATATTTGTGGTACAAGTAGATATTGTGAATAGCGCAAGAAAAAGGGAAAAGACGTGCCGAAAAAGATCTTACGTTACTTTTCCATTGCCCCGAGGCTTCAACAGTTGTTTATGTCAACATATACCGCCGAGGATATGAGGTGGCACTCTACACGGATCATAGTCAAAGGTCAACTGACGCACCCGGCAGATGGGCTTGAGTGGAAAAATTTTGATAACAAGCACCCCTGGTTTGCTGAAGAGGTTCGCAATGTTAGGCTTGGACTTGCTACGGTTGGGTTTAATCCATTTAACGGGCCTTACACAAAGCCCTACTCAACTTGGCCGGTGATTATTGTGGTGTATAACCTCCCGCCTTCGATGTGCATGAAAGATCCCTACATGTTCATGCCTTTACTGATTCTGGGTGATAAGAGTCTGAGTAAAGACATCAATGTATACCTCAGGCTGTTAGTTGACGAGTTGAAGATGTTGTGGGAAAAAGGGGTTCAAACTTATGATGTATCTCTTAAGCAGAACTTTGACATGAGAGAAGTTTTACTATGGACAATAAATGACTTCCCGGCGTTAGGAATGATCAGTGGATGGTCGACTCATGGGAGCTTGTCATGTCCCGTGTGCATGGGGTCAATTAAAGCTGCTGTGCGGCTTAAACATGGGGGGAAAATGAGTTTCTTTGTAACATCCAAACAGTTTTTATCGATTGAACATCGTTATCGATGAATGAGTAGATAATTCAATCAAAAAACAGAGAAATGTCAAGTACCTGGCCGTCTTTCTGGGTCAGCAGTGTTGAGTTGGATTATTCATTTGAAGTTTCCCCCTCCATGGAAGAATCACAGATTAGAGCGAGCTTATGGTTACGACAAGGTTCACAATTGGACACACAGATCCATGTTCATTGACCTGCCTTATTGGGCTACACTCTGCATTCGTCATTGTTTAGATCCGATGCATACTGAGAAGAACGTATTTGATATCATTTTTTATACAGTCCTAGATGCCACTGGTAGAACAAAGGACAACAACAAGTCGAGGCTTGATTTGGTAGAAATGAACGTTAGGGAATATCTGTGGCTGTATCAGGATGGTAGTAAGACGGTAACGCCTAAAGCTGAATATACTTTGACCAGGGAACAGTTGATATTGATATGTAATTGGATCGATTGGATTGAAGCTCCGGATGGATATTCTTCGAATATAGCAAGGTGTTGTAAAGTCGAAGAGCTGAAGTTTTGGGGTCTCAAAAGTCATGATTGTCTTGTATTCATGCAGAAGTTGATTCCTATGGAATTTATCAACTTGTTACCGAAACGTGTGGTTGGAGCATTGACAGAGCTTTCTAATTTCTTCAGAGATCTATGCTTGACGGAGCTTCAGGTCAAAGACAGAGATAAAATGGAGATGCAGATAGTGGAAATAATGTGCAAGTTAGAAATGATCTTCCCTCCATCATTTTTTGATTCAATGGAGCATTTACCTATTCACTTGCCATACGAAGTTAAGTTTGGCGGTCCCGTACAATATAGATGGATGTATCCATTCGAGAGGTAATGACATTAATGTTTTTAATACGGTAAAATGTTCATTCTTTTTTGCTAATCTATATATCACATAGGTATATGTGACGTCTAAAGCAAAAGGTGAAGAATAGAGCCCGTGTAGAGGAGTCGATTGCTGAAATTTATATTATGGAGGAACTTGTTAATTTTTGCTTGTTGTACTTTGAGCCGAATGTTCAGACGAAGCACAATCGCTTACGTCAGAATCAGGCTATTGCACACGAGGAAAATGGAGAATTAATGGCCTTTAGTCATCCTCATCGCCCATCATTGATAAAAAAAGGCGATTCTTGACCAGATATTAGTATATCATTTGCCACATTGTATGCACTTGTCAGCATGAATGAAGTAGCACCATACATTAAGTAAGTAGTCATAACTATATACGTCTGGTGTTATTGTGTCAAGTTCCTTTACAAACACATTGAGTATATAACTGTGTTGTAGTCAATATGATGCTGAAGTACGTGAAGCGAATCCGAGTATATCGGACGGGGATTTGTAAAATTTGAGAAATGGAGAATTTGTGCAATGGTTTAAAGATCATGTAAGTTTAACCTTTACAAGTTCAATGAATCTACCATCATAGATTTATTCTTATGGCGTAATTAACTTTAGAATATGTTGTGTTAACGTACATTAGGTCCTCACAGATAAGTTAGCTGACAATCGGCTAAAGCTTATAGCCGATGGCCTTAAAAGATCTGTAGATACTTATACATGCTGCATTGTCAATGGTTACAGATATAAGTGTTGCGATATTGGGGAAGTAAACCTGGCGATTACGGTGTTGTGGTGAAAGGTAGTCGCTACGACAACATTTAGGATGACTGGTATGGACGATTGCTAGAAGTTGTCGTGCTCAAGTATTGGGGTCATAAAGAATTAGTTTGCTTCAATTGTCATTGGTTTGATGTTGAGAATGGAGTTAAAGTAGATAAAAAATCAGGATGGGTGACTGTTAACTCTAAGTCAAAACTAAGACTGATGAGTGGTATGGACGAGCCTTTTATTTTAGCAAGTCAAGCAACACAAGTGTACTATGCGCGGAGTGTTAAGAATCCTGCAAGCCCATGGCATGCTGTTATAAACACCAAAGCCCGTGGTTTTCAAGGAACAACTCCTCGTCCAGACGATGAACCTTTACAAGTCGAGTCTACTAGTGTCACACCTGCTGATGTGACAATTATTAGCGAGTCTAGTGAAGAAGAGGATGATGTTGTCAGCTGTCGAAAGTGAAGACAATGTTGTTGAAGAGGTAGATATAATTGAAGAAATCGTTGAGGACGACGAAGATAGTGATGACAACGATAGTGAAGACCTACTGCTCGAAGATGACAATTCTGATATTGATGGCTTTGACGATATAAATGATTAGGAGTATGTACTCTTTGTGTCCTTTTAGTTGTATTCAAATGTAATAGTTTGTAGTAGTGCAATAATTATCTTCAACTTATATTAATCTACTAAATAAGGTGTTAGTTATTTTAGGTTACTATTTATGTTGTATCCCTTTAGGTTACTATATTTATGTTGCATTCTTTTAGTTGTATCTGTATGTTATCCTCTTTATTACTGTTCAAAAATATAGTATTTATGAATGTTTAATAATATTTTTTTTATAATTTGACAATATATATACATACATGTATACGCACACTTTTAGTTGTATCAATACGACGATCGTGGTGGGCGATGTGTCGTGGGTAAATGGGCGATGGCGATTCTACAGCGTGATGATCGGTAGGATCATCGGGTATAATTACATATTTTATTAGGATACATCTTATTATTTTTTATTTTATATTGTATTGACATTATATTCGTTTATATAAATATTGATGTATTTCACTACATAGGTGATCGACGTAGGCCTCCGCGGGGACTAGCACGTGGCTTGCTAGGGAGTCCCCCCCAGGCGTCGCTTATATGTCGTGTTGGGACTCATAGGTAATTTCATAATCATATATAGTATTACTATAATATAAGTATTTAGTTCTTATATATTCTTTGTAATTTGCAATGTTGTAATTTCAATTGTAGTATCCTTGACGCCACGCCAAGGAACATGTTGCTTGGGATTATCCGCAACCGATTCTCAAGCCGGTGGATGAGGTGGGCGAATGTGGATGACCGCACACGGCAGCTGATTATTGCCGAGTTTAGGGTAGGATGTCAATCATTTATATGCTAGTTTTATATTCCATTTGAATACACTGTTACCTCTTTAATTTATGTTGTCTACTAAGCTTCTTAATGTGTAATGTGCAGAGATATTATCGTTTTGAGGATGGGCAGAAAGCCCATGGCATGACTGTTCTGCACAGATACCTAGAGATGAATTGGCACAAGTGGGTCTACGACTAGAAGAAGGCCCATATGAAGATGGCTGATGGACAGACACTTAAGGATGTCCGATCAGATTTCATATTTGCTGCGGTGTGGGACCAGATGTGCAGTATTTGGGACGGCGAGGCCTTCAAGAAGATGTCGGCACATCATTCAGCTGCCCAACAACAGAGTTGTCTCCCCCACTGCACTGGGTCTCAGTCGTACGACCTGTACCGGGAGAGACTCGAGGTGAGTTTAAAGCATGTACCCTCTCGCTTAGAGTTTTGGTGGCATGCCCACCAAAAGAAAGGTGACGGTGGTTATATCTCACCTGAGGTAGAACGCATTGCTGTAAGTTATTTAATTCTCTTATTTAGTATGTATTTAAAATTCGGATATTCTTTTGTATTATTTCATTTTATTCTTTGCGTATCATCTACTAATGTGTTTTTTTCAATGACGGTTTGAGGATCTTGCGGTGGCTGGAGAGGCCAATGAGGTGACACTCAAAGTGAGGCGAGTCTCACGTGTGCAGAGACGAGGAGATAGAGAGGTGGTGCAAGCTATATAGGGGGCCAGAAGAAGGGTAGAGTTATGGGCATTCCCCATGTCCCAGCTTACACCCTAGTCCCTGCTACGAGATCTCGACAGCGCCCACCCACTGGAGGTAGTGGTGCGAGTGGATCGGGCGCCGACCCTTTATTATCGACGACTTCTTCCGGCGGATCATAGAGGGGTGCATGGCGAGCGGTGTTGTGCGATCAAAGCGCACCATCACTGAAAGCAGATCTACCGGTTGGCTCGGGGAGGTTGTCCACGGCTCTATAGATCCTACGATTTAGTTGCGACCTCATGGTGGGTGTAGTATGGGAGGAGGCCATCCACGTATGTGCAGTTGTCTTGGCCAACATCTTTCCACCACATATTCGACAGGTAAAAATAATTAAATTCTGTATTTCCTTATTTAATTTATGTAATTTATAATTATAATTTGTAATTGTATTTCTATGCCACACAAACACACACATAGCACCGTGTAGGTATTAGACACGCGTTAGAACTTACGGGACTCGATTCTGATATATGGAAGCCGAGTTATCGCTTAGTTTGCAAAACTCACCAACACTTAGGCAAAAAGCTGAAAAATAGGTTAAAACCCGCCTCGATCATATAAACGCCACACAAACACACACATATATCACTGCGTAGGTATTAGACATGCATTAGAACTTACGGGACTCGATTCTGATATTCGTAATCCGAGTTATCACCCAGTTTGCAAAACTTGCCAACACTTAGGCAAAAAGCCAAAAAATAGGTCAAAACCCACCTCGGTCGTCCAAATGCCATGCAAACACACACATAGCACTGCGTAGGTATTAGACATGTGTTAGAACTTACAGGACTAGATTCCGATATACGGAAGCCAAGTTATCGCCCAGTTTGCAAAACTCGCCAATAATTAGATAAAAAGCCAAAAAATAGGTCAAAACCCGCCTCGGTCGTCCAAATACCACGAAAACACACACATAGCACCGCGTAGGTATTAGACACACGTTAGAACTTACAGGACTCGATTCTGATATACGAAAGTCGAGTTATCGCCCAGTTTGTAAAACTCGCCAACACTTTAGGCAAAAAGCCGAAAAATAGGTCAAAACCGCCTCGGTTGTCCAAACGCCACGCAAGCACACACATAGCACCGTGTAGGTATTAGATACGCGTTAGAACTTATGGGACTCGATTCGATATACGGAATCCGAGTTATCTCCCAGTTTGTAAAACTCGCCAACACTTAGGCAAAAAGCCGAAAAAGAGTTATTTTGGACTTCGTTATTAATATTTTAATTTTGTAGGGTCTTGTTGATGAGACTCATGGGGGTGGAGATGGAGGCACAAGCGATGCCCGTGGAGGAGATGGTGATGATCGCCGGGCTGATGCTGATGAGACTATAGAGGATGGGACCGGTGATGGGACTGGAGGCGATGACACAAAGATTCGTGATCTTGGGTAGTAGTTAGTTTATATTTATATTTTGACTTTTATGTATGTATTTAGATTTTGAGTTATACAGACTTGAGTTTGGTATCTAATTATATTGATTGTTGATAGTAAAAGATATGATTGTTATTGATATACGTACATTGTCATTATTTGTTTTTCTTTAGTTTATAACAGGTACAATGTATATGTAAATGAACAGGGGACTTTTGCAATTTTAATAAAATTTTTTTGAGGTGGGTCATTAGCGACGGGTCATTGGCGATGACGTGATATTGGTAATGACCTACAACAATGGTTGCAGATATAAATTACATAGAGGTCATTAGCGACGGTGATATACCCATTGGTGACGGGGATGCCGTCAGTAATGACTGTATTATCAAAATTAAAGAATGGTTATTACCGACGCTTCCGTCGTTGGTGCCGCCGCTAATGACATATTCCTGATGGCATGCCATCGACAATGATCCCGTCGGCAATGACATAGTTCCCGACTACGAGCGATGGGAGCGAGGCGGACGACTGAGGGGCGACAATGGGCGACGACGATGGCCGTCATGATGACCTCATTATCGAACTGGCAGAAGAGGGTCATTAAGCACAAAGATAGCCCGTCGGCAATGATTGATTTTTTTGTAGTGTGAATTTTGTAGAAGGGAAGATAGAGCTCTGAGAATTCAAAATTGAGAGAGTGAATTTGATAGATTTATGGGAAAGGGTTTTGAAATAAGTTGTCTTTTCAACTTTGTGCGCTTACTGGGGAGCGGCTATTAAATGGGAAGTTGTGATTGTAGACGTGGGGGACTGTTGGTGGGTCTGTACTTTATGTGCTAGACAGATTTTCAAGGAGGTTGTGCTTTGCAACATTTATTCTTAATTATTGGGCTTTGTTTGAAGGATTCTTCAATTAAATGTTTCATTTAACAAAAGACTGTGGGGCAATGTTGGGGTGTAACTATTTGGTCCAAATTATATGGTGGGCTAAAGCCCACATGAAGGTATTTAACCCTACGTAGGAATCTATGTAGGTAGTTTAATATTTTAAGGAATTAAAGATTCCCAATTACATTTAATTTCCAACTCGTAAGGAAAGTGTTAGGATGTAATCCGACTTCATTTTTTTATCAGGAAGGAGGTGTGCTCATTATAAATACATGGCTATACCCTAATCATCAAGTACACACAATATTATATTTCACCACTAGAACTTAATACCTCTATTGTTAACCTTATTCAACTGTACTTATTCTCACACCAGAGCTATCCCCCGGCGGTCCAAGCCATCAAGCTTTTGGTGTGACTTCGTTTCTGTACAGTATTTAACGTGCTTTGGTGATTGAGCTACGTGGACAAATCTTAGCATTAATAGTTAGGAATCTTTGATTCCTTAAAATTCTCTAGCTGCCCAAAACAGATTCCTACGTGGGGAAACTTCTTCCACATGGACTATAGCCCACCGAATCAACCAGGACCAAATAATCATGCCCCAACATTGCCCCCTAGTCTTTTATTATAATGGGATATTTAATGAAAGAATCCAAAAAATAGCTTTAATGCAAATACCAAAAGACATGCCTCGCCCCATGTGTAAATACCGGTCCCACATCCATAATTATTGGCCATTTTTTGGGTAGCGTGCACAATTGCTTAGTTATATCAAAAGTCCCCCCATCCAAATCAAGCGCCACACTTAGCATTTTAGATTTTGAATTTTGTCTCTCGAGCTAACATCACCCTTTCTCTGCTACCGTCTCCTTCGATCAAACTCCGACAACTCCAGTCAGCCTCCAGTAGTTCCGATCACTCTCCCAAGCTCCAATGGCGACCAATGACCAAGCCCAAACCCCATCCACTGACGTCGACACCATTTCCACTAATGCGACTTCTTCAACTGTTGAAGCCACCTCCATTCATCCTTCCCCAATTCCTCCATCCTCCAATGTTGCATCTTCTGCCATTGAGATTGTTCATACCACTATCCTTATGACTATCGTCAAACACCCCATCACCACCACCACTACTGTCGACTCCACCATCGTCCTAACAACTACTATCACTCCTACGACCACTAATAAAACCTATGTCGACCCTACTCCCATCGACACTACCAACATCACCGACGTTCCAACCACCACCACCGTCACATCTATAGTAGCACCCACCAAAGCAAGCTATAATGCCGAACTCGCCGAGGCCAAGATGATGGAAGAGTACTCTTCCGAAAAGGCATACTCCCACATCAACACTAGCTCATCCATCGAAAGGCAAACCCTTCGCGAGATTCACAAACAATACTTAATCCCTGATGAATACAAACTTCGAGCACCGAAGCTTAATGAAAGGATGTACAGGCGCCCTGATAACTGGGTCATCATACCCCTTTATGCTCTGAGGTACGGAGTCAGATTTCCAGTTCATGAATTCTTCTTTACCTTAGTTTTGTTGGAATCGGGTTCGCCCAGCTGGTGCCAAACTTATATATTCATCCTATCTGTTATATCACATGAGGGAGCTGTCGTTTACACTCTTAAATAATCTCACTTTTACTTTACAAATTCAAACAATTAGCACAATAGTAAGCAATGATCGATCCCAAAGAGAGTGATTTGTTTTATATTTATTCAATTATTTCCAATAAGAAGGGGGTTTTGAATTGATTAAACTAAATTAACAAGAATAAACTAATAAGAATTAACACTGAATAAAAAGCTTCAGTTTTTTAGTTCAGTATCACCTTTTTACAACAATTGATTAATCAAGTGTAACATTATTTACCCTTTAATGAAACTAATAGCCCTAGGTAACAACAAGCTCTGCTACCCGAAACTCCCTTTAGATTATCACTTAATGAAACAAGCTCTTCACAAGATTCTAACCATTATACAACCTAGAACAAGCTCTCTAGATTTAATATAACAACAACATTAAGAACTAGGGAATTAAACTATTCCAAGCAATAAACACATAAGCTCAGATTGTTTAACTTGTCTTCTGATAATCATAGCAATACTAAAAAACTTGTCCATAATCAAGTATTACTAATTACTACTTGTGATTAGGAACAATATCAATTACACATAATACTTTTCCTTGATCTAGCATACGATATTCGTTAACCAACTCAATCCTGCAAAAATCAAACAAGTTAAGCCAAATAACATTCATAAATTAAATCAGATTATGAAGAATGAATTTCATGTTAGAAGGAATAAATAATGAATACTCAATTAACCATTAATTATAAATAAGATTCAACATCCCTTAGAACTAAATATAAAGAACTTAGCTCATGTCTTCCAAGTCTGCACTTCATTAATGTAGATGAGAGATGATAGAATGATAGAATAATCCTGACTACGACATCTATTTATATTGCTAAACAAAGTCCTAAATCCTATGAGAACTAGAAATTCAAATCCTAAGAGGAATTACAAATCTCAACTAGTTTCCATAATGAAATAGAATCCAATTTGGAAATAAATTCTCAGTCTAAAACAATCTTAAATCTGATAGCAATATCAATCCAAGTCCATGTAGAAGTCTGCCAAAATATGCCTTTAAAACTTTCCAAAAATCCAAGATTACATAGAATTCTTGCCAACTCTGCCGGGGCAGATATTTTGTACTGCATAACTCCGTTGGGGTGGAGTGTTTTTTTCCTGGGCTCTAGAGTGAACTCCGCCGTGGGTGATTTATTATACATTGAAAATGCATCAGGGCGAACTTGGACAGAGACTATTCCGCTGGGACGGACTTTCCTAATCCAACAGATTTCCCTGTTTCCTAAAATTTCTTCTTGTTCCATCTATTTAGCTCCGAATCATCCTGTACCATCACTTAAGCTCCATTTCAACCTGAAATCTATAAACAACCTAATAAGCACATATTTACAACAATTCATGCAATAAACTAAATGTAAAGGAATCAAAATTAATGAGTTTTATGTTCTTATCAACCTGTTATGAGTGTAATGTTCCCCTAAGCAACGACTTCTTCTTCGCCCTTTTTTCCCTTGGCCGATCCAAAGAGTCAAGTTTTTGACAGCTGAACAAGAAAGCCAACAAACGAGCTTGGATGAAAACTCACTTAAGTAACAAAGGCTAACATTCAAACTGGTTCTACATCAAAGAACTTAACACCCATCTCCTCCCCAGCTGAGCTGACTTCTCTAAGCCCAAAATCTCCTTTGATAACTTCTCCAAGAACATCATGAGGCCATCCAAATTCTTTATGCAGAATTCCTGAAAGAGGACTGGTCGATAGAGCTGTTGTCCAACCAGTCATGGTTATTTAACTATAAATATAAGTTCCAAACCTTTTCCCTTAATTTTAAAATGTACCGACCTAAAACAAGAGACTGATGACCTTCAGAAGGCCGTGTATGACCTGGAAAGGCATGGCGAAGACTTGCATGGAAAGATGAAGAACTTGTTCAAAGCAGGCCAAAAAATGGAGATGGACTATGAGCGCATCTTGCGTGAGGGTCGCCTAACCAAAGCCTTGCGCCAACAAGTTATTTCAGAATACAAGCAGTCTCCTGAACTGACGAAGACGATCATTCAACAATTCGATGAGGGTTATGAAGGCACAAAGGAACGGATGGGGGAAAGGTTACGAGCAACCAACCTCGACGCCAATATCCTTGACTCTAATGATGAGGAGGAAAAATCATAAAGACCGATCCCTTCCTTTTGTTGTTTTTATTTTCCTTTAATGTAAAGAGACTATTTTTGTGCACACAATCATGAATGAAATTTATTTTTTTGCAAGTATAAATTCTTGAAACAAATTCAACTTTATTTATAGAATAACTTGATTACATAATTGCAATGAAAAGAATACAAATTACTGATAATATTTCCTGAGTTGACCTACATAGCAAGTATTTTTAATTTTCGAACCATCCATTGCTCTAAGCTGTTAAATGCCTGGTTTTGACACTTCAATAACCTGATAAGGACCTTTCCAGTTGGGCATTAACTTTACAAGGTTTTGGGGTGACAACGCCTCCACCTATCGAAGAACTAAGTCTCCAACTTCGAACCTCCTTTATTTTACTCCTTTATGATAATTATTGGTCGTTCTCATCCGGTAGACTAATAGTCTTACAAAGGCCGACTCCCGAACTTCCTCCAAGAAATCCAAATTGAGGAAAAGGCCTTCATCATTGTATAACTCTTTATATTGGCTGACGAAGTGAAGGAGACCCAATCTAGACTGGAACAAGGACATCAGCCCCGTAGGCCAACCTGAATGATAAATCACCTGTCGTTGATTTGTCGTTGTTCGAGGGTTGGTTCGATATACCCACAAAACACTGAGAAACTTTTCGAGCCACCTTCCCTTGGCTTTGTCTAACCTTCTTTTAATCCCATTTAGCAGAGTTTGATTAGTGACTTCTACCTGGCCATTTAACTAAGGATGAGCAACCGAAGTCTTCCGATACTGAATACCCAAGTCTCTTAAAAATTCTTCGAACTTGGAACCAACAAACTATCTTCCATTGTCTGACACCAGCACCATAAGAATACCGAACCAGAAAACTATAAATTCTTTAAGAAATTTTAGACATTCTTGCTCCGTGATTGACCGAAGTGGTTTTGCCTCCACCCACTTGGTCATGTAATCTATTACCATAAAAAAAAACTGACCTGCCCTTTTGCCTTTGGTAATGGACCCAAGATATCAATCCCCCAAACTATAAACGAGATATGGGATAAGACCGAGAACAACTCTTGAAGCCACTGATAAGGAACAGGAGTATTATACTCCTTAGCTTCTTGAAAGATCGTCAGCCAATAATAACCTTGTTAAAGCACCTTATATGCTAACTCCTTAGCTCCAATGAGATCCCCACATATTCCTTCATGAACTTCCCGAAGTACGTACTTAGCTTTAGATGGATTCAAACACTTTAGCAAGGGCGAAGAGAACACACATTGATATAGATCCCCATCGATAAGTACGATGTTTGAACTCTTATAAGTTATCTTCTTTACTAGCATCTGATCCAAAGGTAACACACCATTTTCAAGGTAGTGTAGACACTAGAAATTTTGCTTTCCTTGGACTAACTCTAGAGGAGGGAAAAAACATCATCTCACTTTTGAGATAACCCCATGGTTGGGAAAAAGCATCATTTCACCCTGGTGACAACCTCAAGGAGAGATCAAGGTGTAATAATATCCAGACACAAAGCAAATCGAATGAGGATCGCAAAGCTGAGGCTGTGCTCTATAGGAAGGCAAAAGTGTCATTTCACTTTGGAGACAACCCCGAGGTAGGGCAAAAACATCATTTCACCCCGGTGACAACCCCGAGGAGAGATCAAGGTGCAACGATGCCCTGACATAGATCGAACCAAATAAGGATCGCAAAGTTGAGGATATGACTATAAGATGTCACCGCATCAACTAATGAACCGTGAACTATCAAAGACGAGCCGATTGATGACTCTCGGGAGACAGAAGATACCTTTTAGATACTTGCATCATCTTCCTGGACTCCTAATTAGTTAGAATCGACGACATTTCATAGTCTTTTGCAAAGACTTTCTGGGATTTTTGGGTACAAAGCTCAACTTTCACCGGACTGAGACCAAAAGGCACAAACTTTGAGATAACGAGACCCATGGAGCTCAGCCTCAGGTGTACCTACTCTAGCTGCAGGTACCTTCAGTTGGCATTAGATCAGCAGCAGAAGCTCATAATTCAGATAGAAGATATATGAGAAAGAATAGGAAGCTAGATAGAAAAGCTAAAGAGAGAGAGAGCTTCGAATTTGGCATTTCTATATCACATTTTCATTGTTTAATCTCATACCATATACATGTTATATGTTTTGAGTGATATAAGTTGAATCCAAGCCAAAAGAAGCCAGTTCACGCGTCCCCTAATGTGAAAAACACTCATTTTAGCAATATTCTTTATAACTATTGTTATAAATACCAGTTTTATGTGGATATAACAGTTTCTACCAGTTAAATTTGTTGTTTTACATATAGATATATATTGTATTGAGAGCTAAACATTGAGTTTCTACCGGTTAATTTGTGCATATTCAGTTATAAATAAATTATTTAATTAGATCTACCTAGATATAACCAAATCTAGCATTTTGAGCGATTATGAAGCATGATGCCATAACCCGTATGCTAGAGTGGTTCAGATCTATGGTAGATCTAGATGTTTTACTACTTTTGGTTAGTCTCAGTCACTCCATAGATCCCTAGATCTGTATCTAGAGGTAAGGAGGTTTTAATGGCTCGATATGGGGATTTAAATTGATGAAATCACCTAATTTCAAGTCTAGTATGCTATATATACATATTTAAGCATATCAATGTGAGCCTAGAAATCCTGGGGTCGAGATCTATTGAATGGATCTTAACTAGATTCCCATAATGGACCTTTTGGTTTAAATACTGCAAATTACTGTACATGTAATATTGGATGTTAAAATGAGTTTGATGGTTCATCCCAAGAATTCGGATTTAAGATCCCATGATAGTGAAAATCATGTTTGTGAGTGTTTGGATTTATCGAGATGGTTTTCATGTCTGATGATGATCCGGCCTCTTTTTGGCGCTTTATTGCATACATGATCATCCAAAATGATTTTCCAATAAAATCACAAAGAGCTTTCATGCAGAATAAAGCGATTTGGGTAGATCACCTAATAAACATAAATATAATAAAATGAAGTATCGAAGTCCTCAATTCCTAGTTGGGCAAAGGATTTGAAAACCCTTTTTCAAAAGATCATTTCAATTTTCATATCTTGTTGAAAAATGAACCTTTTGTTATATCAAATCCTTCGTACCTAGGTGAAAAAAAAGGTACAACACTACTTCCAAATAACTCAAAATAAAGCCTGCAAAGACTTTAAAATAAAAATAAACACACACACACACACACACTTTATGTATAGGAAATTAATAAGATGCGGTAACCGTATTTTCACGAAAGTCGGGGGTGCCTAACACCTTCCCATCGCTTAAGCAAGCCCCTGAATTATAAGAATCTCGGTTTTAGACTAATGCTACAGAGTCACATATTGGGCCATATTGCGAAAAGTTTCAAATTTGGATGAGTTGGTACATCCATTTAAACCATATCAACTGGCGACTCTGTCTCATTTGGCCCAATCATAAAAATCAAATTTTGGTAAAATAAGTCGACTAAATGTCGGTCTTTTCCTAAAAACTCACCCTTTAATCAAATCAATAGAAAAATCAAAATAGAAAGTGTAAGAACAAAGAAAAGACATAAGATAAGGAAAACAACAAGAGAAGGATTTTTCTTCCCGAGTGTCGACAGGTGGTGACTTCGCTGAGGACTACAGAGGGCTTAAGCCGCTTTCAAATCTTTTTGATTTCCATTATGCATGTGCATTCTTGTGTGAATGATCTTTATGTGTGATGAATGTCTCAAATCTTTAAGTGCTTTATATTAGTGCCTCACACAATGTCATTGTAGACACTTAAAATTTCGCATTCCTATTACTAACCTTGCAGGAGGGCAAAATCGTCTTCCAGAGATAACCTTGGAAGTCAACTTGGTTTCAATCCTAGAGACAACCTCGGGAGATTCAGTTCTAACCTCGGAGATAACCCTGAGGGAAGCAATTTCAATCTCGAAGATAACAACGAGATACTCAGTTTCAATCTCAGAGATAACCACGGGAGAAGCAGTTCCAGTTCCAGAGATAACCCCAGAAAAGTCAGTTTTAATTTCGGAGACAACCCCAGGATACTCAGTTTCAACCCTGGAGATAACCCTGGGAGGTCAAGCACACCTCAGAGATAACCTTGAGGACATTCATCACTCACAACAGCCCAATATCAGAGATAACCCTGAGCAACGATTGGTACATCTGAGAAAAATCGAAGATGACCCTGGTGAAGGGCAAAATCATCATTTTTCCACCTCGATACTACATTCACGTCGTCTTAACACATTTCAATGCACACTGCGTACAAGGTGTACCACAAGACCCATAGCTCAAATCCCGAGTGACTACTACACAAGACAGCACACCGGATAGAATTTGAAGACTTGAATATCTAGTCATGGATCCATCTTCTCGGCTTCGTACAACCTCTAATCCCATGTCATTGTGCAGCTCTCAACAACGTTTCCCAGAAAGGTACATCATGCCTTTATCGGATGTCCGGATATGAAGTTATGAAGGTTCGAGCGGATAATGTGTTGCCAAAGTACACGTACTTTGAGACGATGGGACCTGTATGGCCCAGGTTAACCCAGGCAGCCGCAGGTAGACCCGCGGCCATCCAGTCTTTAAATATGAGCTCTTGGCAGCTCATTTGAAAAAAAAGAGAAAAGGAGAAAAAACTCTGTCCATTTCAGCATGTAAACACTTCTAGAGTGCTCTAAACTGAGTGATTCTTCTTTTTAAACACTTGTAAACTCGTGTTTTCTACATACCGAAGTTTAACTGGTAGAAACCGAGTTATCAGTCATCAAAAGCCATTTGAAGTCTTCTTGGCAGCCCACTATAAGATTTTTTAGATTTTTAAGATTTTTCCTACTTTTATATGCTTATATCTACTAATGTTGAGAATGTTGGGTAAAATCTAGTTACGCACAACACGCAAGTATACGTGGTCAACAAGTAATAAAGTGATAAGTAGAGTATCGTTCCCATAGAGATAATTTAATAAGAAACTTAACTTTATAATTATCAATTTCCTATTAATCCTAATTTTATTAAACTATCCAATTCAATGATTAAAAATAACTATTCTAAATTAAAAAGTAATTAAACTATCACAAACCAAACACAAATATCAAAATCCAGAATTTCAAACAATTAATGGAAAATTAGACTTATGACTTCACTCTAAGCTTCACTCTAATTTTAACACCTTTATTATAATTCAATGCACTATCCCAGTTTATTAATCAAGAACACGAACGTAGTATTAACCACCTCTCGATGCACTAATACCATATTAATGTTAATCCACAATTAAGATAGAAATCCGCTAAACACCTTAAGCAACTAACTCACTATATCTCTATGTGAATTACAATTGAAGAAGGTTGAAGAATAAGTTCTCTATCAGATTACATGCGATTGTCAAGCATATCTCTACCTTAACACTCATCAAGTTTAAGCTATTAACAAAATCCACGAACACATCTTTATATCAACTAGGTCTAGATTTGAATATCCTCTCTCGATTCCATCCAATTCCACAAAGAATTGTTGATTAAGCAATTCATATATTCAAGCTCAAATCAATATAGACAAACTGGAAATAGTTTATTAAATTTGAAATCAAAGTTTACAAAACCATCGATTCACTTAAGGATCCATCACAAGCCTAAAAAGTGAATTAGTTCAAAATAAACGAAATAAAGACTGAATAAATCATGGAAATAATTCTTTCAATTACAAATAATAGTTTAAGACGAAGAATATTGAAAAACACCCTTCACGTAGCCTAGAATCGCAATTGTCTCGAAAATCTCCTTAAAATACTCCTCCAACGCTTGCTTAGAAAAACTGAGATTCACCTTCGTAATTTGCCTTGTGTGTCTTAGTCTCAGTGTTTGTTGTTAATTATATACTTCAACATGTATTTTGATTACAATTCCATGCATATACGAGTCCCAAGTCATCACCATCACTAAAACTCCACACTTGTAGCATTAGAAACCAACTAGGAGACTTAAATTTCGACTACCCAAGCCCCAGCTTGTTTTTTCCCCTTGAAATAGCAAGCCTCGGCTTGCTACCTTGCTGCTATTCACACCCAGACCCCAAGCCCCGGCTTGCTAACAAGGCACAAAAGGGCAAGCCCCGGCTTGCCCCCAATCTGCCAATTAATTTTTCTGTTGGAACCTCCTCTGCTAAAACTATCATAACTTTTAAACCGAGAGGATTTACGGGGACCGCAAGCTATCAAATCAAAGCTATCAACAAGCTCTACAACTTTGATTCTTTGAGTTTTCAGAAATAACAACCGGATGAAGGTCGAAATTGCATTGGAAGCAGTTGCTTATGTGTAATGACAACCGAAACAACTCTTGACTTTGTCTTTGATGCTAGAAGGCCATACTCTCGCATCCGAACTCCCGATTAGAATGATGCAAGATGTTCCAGAATGCCAAGAAAGAGTTCCTCAACATAATCCAAGTTCCACGCCACGAACATGAAATGCACATAAAATGAACATGAAGGCTCGAACGATATGCGGAATTGCTTTTCCTTGCAATTTCATACCAATAGTTGCTCACTCCGCTTCCAAACATATAATCTACAAAATGGAAACAAAATGCATGAAAAGTAACTAAGAAACCCGAGATTAAGCAAATAATTCAAGTAATAGATGCCGGATAAGTAGGTATAAAACCGACTTATCAAATACCCCCAAAGTTAAACCTTTGCTTGTCCTCAAGCAAAAACAAAACAAAAATGCAACGCAATGCAATGCCCCTAGTCTACATGCCTACGAATCCAGCAGTATTGATAAACACAAGTCTATTCAACCGATCTCAGAGAAATCAAGTAAACATGATAATACATCATATCAAAACCAATCAACAATTCCCTAGTCAATCATCAAGTCTTAAACTGTTATTACTGGTATAGTGTGTGTGTGCTCAACAACCATGCTAATTGATATAAAATCAAATTTAATACATAACAAGTCTCTTCGAATGCATCATACAATGTAAACTCAAGAAATCCAAAAACAAGCTAGATCCAACTAACATCAAACAATTACCAATATTGAGAGTCAACATGGGAAACTTATGCTTTATTTTCATCTACGGGGGCATTTTGCTCTTATTTCTCGTTGTATTCTTTTTTTTTTTTTTTTTTATTTTTTATATACACATAGCTATGCAATGTCTTATTCCCTTAGGCTTTTCAATGCTACCTTAATGAGCTTTCGACCAACGACTCCCAGACCATTAAGACCTTAGGGCGCTAGGTGTAAAGACAATCCCCTCGGGCTTACTTACTCAAGTAACAAAGGCCACAAAACTAGACAAGCACGCCACGATGTTTATTCATACTTTTTTTCCTTTTTTTTCTTCTTTTTTTATATAGCTTATATACCCCAAATATTCCCCCAAACTTAGGTTCTTGTCTAACTTTAGCCATCACTACTTATTCTTGTCATTCTTTCATTCAAACTAGCATTATCCTTTAGAGTCCCATTATGTATCAATTTAAACTCAATCAATTAACAAGTTGTTTTTACTGTGCTATCCTTATTATACCAGTTTCAAACAGAAAAAGATTCAATTCATAACAAGAAATCACATCAAAAGCTCTAATAATCGGTATTATACTTTATACATCAATCCCATTCTCATCATTGGCCAAAATAATCTGTAACTATCAAACAATTTGGACTCATACAAGATGAACATATTATTAACTAATTATTATTATTTTTTTTTTTAATTTTTTTTAACTATATGTGGTAAACATAACATGATTGCAAAGATAAATAAAAACTATTTACATTCCTAAGCTACTATGCAACTACATGATTACCTAAATGTAACATTAAATAATCCTAAAAATAAACCATGAACTAACATATGCAACCTAGCTAATGAATTTAAATATGCAACATGTAACATGCAACTAAATCCCCCAAACTTGAAAATTAAAATGTCCTCATTGTATAGATAAAGCAATAAATAAGAGAGGACTTCCCTGTAATCGCCTAAGTCTGGGTTGGTGGTGGTTGTTGTTCTTCATCAGAATCGTTGGGTGGGAACCTTGGCATTGGTGCTTTGGTTCTTTGGTATGGGAATTAGGCGATGGGATTGAAACTACGGGGCGTAGTGTTCAACGAGGTGAAAGATAAATTCATGGCCTCAAACATGTGGTCTGCCTTTCTTTGCTAGTCGTCGCATTTCTCTTCGTGCTTCCTTGTTGTTCTCATCCACTTGTCGTTGAAGGTTGAAAGCTGAGGGCTAGATATTACTCGAAATTTGTTGTGATGTCTCTCCCATTGCCGCATTCCCCTGAAACTCATCGTCATCCGAGGTGTCCTCAGCGTCAGCCTCATCCTCCGAGGCTAAGGGAAATACAAATCCTACTCCTCTCGGGTGCGACTCGCCTCCGGGCCACACAACATATCTTATAATCATTCTCGAGTTGAGGGTCTGCAGCGGCATCTGGGTTATCTCATCATCTGACCATCGAACTCCTGCCTGTATACACAATCCACAGATGAGTGATGGGTGTGGCAATCCATGAGTATGGTCCTCGAAGGCATCTTGATTGAAAAGTTAATTATAGCCCCTTTATGTCGATGATGAAATCTTGTACCATGGCATCAAAACCTTTGCTTTATCCTTGGGCACATCGGCGTATGTGTAGATGGAAGTAACTTAAGCGCCTGCGCGAAAGGCGTACCATATCTTCCCATCATACCGACCGAGATCCTTCTGAAAGAAAGCGATTGCCTCCATGATTTGATTTTTTTCCATGAGGTACCCGGCTTTGTCATCTCTCTGCATAATAGCCTCATAATACGGATCATTATCACGTAAGTATTGGTCTTGGCAATGTCTCGGTGCTCGTAATTGATGATAATGCGTGTTGATGGCATCGATCTTTGAAAGGCACTAACCTACCCCCGTACAAAAGCATTGTAGGGGCCTTATCCTCGGCGTTAGCGTAGAATTCTTTGACCACACTTACAAGCTGCGACCTCGGGCTCTCTTTGTGAATTTATTCCAACCTTTTTGATATATTTGTTGCATCATTTCCCCATCCACAGGCTCAGGTGCCAACCCCCGCTCAGGTGTTAGTGATTTTGTCCCCATATAGTCGTAACGGTCGGCGGCGGCGGCACTTATGAATTTTTGCCTATCAAAGGTTCGTGTTGGTTGTGTGGCCCCTAGAACTCTCTCCTCGTTGCCTTTTTGATGCTGGTTTTGGTGCCATTGATTTGGAATTGATGAGCTTTAACAAAAATTTCCCCTAAACTTCACTTCAACAATTTGTCGAGCACTTGGTGTGCGAGACTTGAAATTCCCACAACTTGGTGATTTGGCTTGAACTATGGTGATAGAAGATGAGGAATTGGAAAACCAACTTCTTACGTTCAATATATGTCGACTTTGGTTATAGAGATTTGCACAAATCCTATCCTTGAACTTCCAATTGGTGTGAATTAAGGTTATTAGATTGTGTGGTGAATGGGTGGTTTTATAGAGATAAATTTATGTAGATGGGTAGTGGATGACTAGGTGGTTGGAGTGGGGTTGTGTTTGATTATTGTGATGAGATGGAAAGTAATGTGTCATGGGTGTATGTTGTGTAGGAGTGGGCTTGTAGGAAGTTGAAGTAGAATGGAAGTGGGATATCATGGCTTCATCTCTATAACTGCCATAACTGCTGCTCAATTTTGGACAGCAAGCCCCGGCTTGCCTCTTCTTCATTAAAAAGCAAGCCCCAACTTGCTTATGAACATTAATGCGATGAGGAGGGCAAGCCCCGAGCTTTTGTTTTCTGGATCTGTGATGGGCAAGCCCGGCTTGGGTCTATTCATATTCCATCATGAAGTGGAAAAGCCCCGGCTTGCTTAATCTTGAACAAAGGAAAACCCGGCTTTGGGGTGATACATTAGGAAGTGATGATGAGCCTGACTTGCTCAATATGCTTTTGTATGGCAAGCCTAGGCTTGGTGGTCTCTTTTGCTAATGCTCTTTGTTAAATTTTTTACTATTGCTGTGGTTTCATCTTCCTTGATTCCTTAGTGCATTCCATGTGCTTCTTTGAGCTTCTTTGAGCTGAACATGAAAACATACTCGTAAGTAAATATTGAGCAAATTAAAGCATGGAGGATAAACTTATTTAGCTATCAAGTATACTTTAAATACTACATGACTAAATTCTAAACCAAATATTATTCTAAACTACCATTTCACTAGCATGGATAAAATTACTTAAGAAAAAAAAAATGAAGAAAAAGCATAAAAATAAATAAAAATTGGGTTGCCTCCCGGTGGCGCTTGATTTTAAGTCGTTCGACCAAACTACTCCTGTTTATGTGTTAAATGCGCAAGTGTGATAACTATGGCGTCCAGTGTTGGACTCGCCACCCCAATAGTGCTTTAATCTGTGATAGTTGACCTTAAAAGTTTCTAAAGGGTTTCATTTGTAGATTTCAATGGTAGCCATGAGAGAAAAACCTTTTTATTGTAAATGGTCACGACCATCTCGACTTAATCTTGCACTGGGAACAATCTCAACCGTGAGTTGAACAAAAGGGTGATTGCCACAGCTCGAAAGTTCTTTGCATAATTTTACGGTCGTGCCATCTTTTCACCTTTTCCTTGTATAACTTGGAGTTTTGTAGGCTTGAAGGCGAAATTCGTCGAGCTCATTTAATTATAGTGTCGCTTTTCCCCTACAATTTGCTTGATCGAAATTGAGTTTACGAATTGCCTAATAAGCCTTATCTTTGTAAGTTCGATTTGGTAAGTGACAAGCCTTTCCATCTGATGTAGTTGATATGGTGACATCCGATCGGTGTTTTATCTAGCGATCAAATAGGCCCATGTCGTCATCAACTGGCGACCAATCCTTTCGATTCGGATTCACCACTTTTTCCAAGATTCTCTTGACTTCCTATTCGAGACCTCGACTTGTCCCTTTGGTTTGGGGATGATATTTTGTAGCGACCTTATGGTTGACCCATACTTTGCCGATAGAGCTATGAATGACTTGTTGCAAAAGTGACTACCTTAAATCGGCGATAATTGCTCTTGGCATGCCAAACCTTGTGAAAATGTTCTTTTGTAGGAATTTGAGGACCACCTTGGCATCGTTTGTTGGTAATCTTTGCGACTTGACCCATTTTGATCGTAGTCCACTATGAGTAGAATATCTTGATTGTTCGAGAGAGGAGAGGGAATGGCCCCATGAAATCAATGCCCCATACATCAAAAATTTCAACTTCAAGAATCATTTATAGAGGCATCTCATTCCGTTTTGAAATGTTTCCCACCCTTTGACATCTATCACATGTTTTAACAAAATGGTGGGCTTCCTTGAATAGTGTAGGCCAATAAAGCCCAGATTGCAACACCTTTGCTGCTGTCCTCTCACTCCCATAATGTCCGCCATATGCAGATGAGTGACACTCATGCAGGATGTTCTTCACTTCATTGTAAGGCACACGCCTTTTAATCATCTTGTCGGCGCACTGTTTGAACAAGTAAGGCTCATCCCACATGTACCATTTCACATCATGCAAAAACTTCTTTTTCTGTTGTCTTGTGAGATCAGGTGGAAGTACATTGCTCATAAGATAATTCGCATAATCCGTATACCAAGGAAATTCTGCATTTATTCCAAACAGTTGTTTTTCCGGGAATGATTCATTGATTTCACATTTGTCCTCTTTCAATTTCTTTTGGTTTTCCAGCCTAGACAAGTGATCGGCTACCTGATTCTCCGTCCCCTTTCTATCTTTTATTTCTAGATCAAACTCTTGCAGCAGGAGAATCCACCAGATAAGGCGTGGCTTAACATCCTTTTTCGCTATCAAATACCGAATAGCCGCATGATCCGTGTAGACTATCACCTTTGTTCCGATCAAATAGGCCCGAAATTTATCAAATGCGTACATTACTGCAAGTAATTCTTTTTCTGTAGTTGTGTAGTTCAATTGAGTCTTTGTGAGTGTTTTACTTGCATAGTAGATAGCATAAAATATCTTGTCTCGGCGTTGACCCAAAATAGCCCCAACTGCATAATCACTTGCATCACACATTAGTTCAAACGACATATTCAATCGGGCTGGCGATCGCGGGGGTTGTAGTCGACTTTTCTTCAACAACTTCAAAGGCTGACTTACACTCCTCATCAAAGTTGAATCTTGAATCCTTCTCTAGAAAAGGCACCTGAGGTTTTGCCATTTTAGAAAAATCCTTTATGAATCTCTATAGAACCCGACATGTCCTAGAAAGCTTCTAATTCCTTTGGTGAACTTGGCGGAGGCAACTTCTCAATTGTTTTCGACTTTGCTTTATCGACCTCAATCCTTTGCGGAGACTTTGTGTCCCAGATTATACCTTCTTCCACCATAAAGTGGTATTTTTCCCAATTAAGGACCAAATTTGTGGCCGGTGCATCTTTGTAAGACCATTACCAAATTTTTCAAACACGCGTCAAAATTATCTCCATAGGCGGAGAAATTATCCATGAAGACTTCCACATTCTTTTCCACCATATCGAGAAGATGGCCATCATGCACTTGCATTTAGAAAGTAGCGGTGCATTACACAATCCGAATGACATCCTCACGAATGCGAGCGTACCATATGGGCATGTAAATGTAGTCTTCTCTTAATCCTCAAGGCGATGATGATTTGATTGTGGCAGAGTATCCATCCGATAAGCAATAATCGCATGCCCCACCAATCATCCAACATTTGATCGATAAAAGGTAGAGGAAGTGATCTTTGCGGGTTGCTTTATTCAATTTTACGTAGTCCATACAAACCCTCCGACTGTCATTTGTCCTTGTTGGAATCGGCTCATTGTTATCGTTTTGCACCTTGTCATTCCTCCTTTTTTTTTTGGCACGCATTACCTTTGGACTCACCCATTTCTTTGTCGAAAATCGGGTAGATGATCTTAGGCATCTAACCACTTCAAGATTTCTTTCTTCACAACTTCCTTCATAATCGGGTTAAGTCACCATTTGTTACTCTCCACCGTCGATTTTTTCCTCATCTTCCATTAAGATCTTGTGTATGCAAAATGAAGGGTTGGTTCCTTTATATCTGCAATTGTCCACCCGATCGTTGATTTATGTTCCCTAAGCACCCTCGTGACTTTTCTTCCTGCAATTCGTTAAGTGCGGTGAAATAATAACGGTAAATAATTTGAATTGCCTAAATACGCATACACGAGGTGTTTAGGGAGTGGCTTAAGTTCGACTTTGGTGGCTCTTCCGATGATGGTTTCGGTATTTTCTGCGGCTACTTCCTCAGGTGTGCTGATGGTTCAAACGATGTTCTAAATCTGGAAACTTCGTGTGGCAATGAGTCTAGTATTTGTAAGTACTCCACCGATTCTAGATCATCGACCTCTTCATCCCCAATAACATTATTTCTAACGGATAAATGAAACGAACCCTTGCTCATATCTTCACCGATGATTTGCTCAATTAAATCCATTCAAAAACATTCTTCCTCATCCGTGGGAAATTTCATGGCTTTAAACACATTGAATTTTACTTCTTGATCTTGGACCCTCATAATGAGTTCTCCCTTTTGTACGTCTATGAGTGTCCTGCCCGTGGCCTAAAATGGTCTCCTTAAGATAATTGGGATGTTCTTGTCCTCCTCAAAATCCAGAATGATAAAGTCCGCGAGGAATATAAACTTATCCACTTTCACTAGAATGTCCTCTACTATGCCTCTTGGATATGTGACTGATCTATCTGCCAACTGTAATGTAATGTTCGTAGGCCTTGGTGCAGGCAAACCCAATTCTAAGTATACTAACAATGGCATAAGGTTTACACTCACCCCCAAATCACATAAACACTTGTTGAAATGCATATTCCCGATCGTGCATGGAATAGTGAAGCTCCCCGGGTCCTTGAGTTTTGGTGGTAATTTACCAACTGTGTAACCTGACTACACTCCTCGGTTAGTCTGTTGTCTCGAAATCTTCCCATTTCTTTTTCCTTGACAGAATCCCTTTCATAAATTTTGCATAGCTCAGCATTTGTTCTAGGGCCTCTGCAAATGGTATGTTGATTTGAAGTTTCTTGAAAACTTCCAAAAATTTTGAGAGTTGCTTGTCTAATTTTTGTTTTTGAACACTTTGCTGGAATGGTGGGGGAGGATAAACAACTGGCTCGTTAACTGGTTTGTTCTTTTCCATTTTCTTTTCGTTCCCTTGCTTTACCTCACCCACTATATTTTTCTCTCTCAGTCTGACCTCCTTTGTAGCAGAAATTTACGGCTCTTGACCCTCAAGTTGTTTTCCACTTCTCAACATAATGGCTTGACCTTTGCTTTCGTGATTACCCTTAGGATTTTTCTCGGTGTCACTTGGTAATGTTCACGATAGGTTTGTAATATTCATATGCATAATCAAATTGCATAAAAAGTCTTTGAGCGTGTAAAAATCGAGTTTAAAAATTTACAAACCATATACCCGGATCATCCTTTATCATAATTATTAATTAAGCGAAAAGATATGAAGAACAAACATACCCTTGAAGATCCGAGCTTCCTCAGGTACAAGTTCACCTCCAAATCCTTTCGCGTTCAACTTGAATCCACCGGGGTTTTGTTCCTTCCTTTGATCAACGTTAGCCACCTAAATGTTTGGCCTCTAGAGGTGATCCACCAAGAAAGAAAAAGATTCAAGAAGATGGGTGTTATGGCTAACCCTAGTTTTCTATCTCTATAGAAAAGGCATACTCCCAACAACTTGGAATTATTACGTACTTTGTTAAAGTCAACAACCCATTACACCTATAATAAGACTCCTCTTATTTATAGATGTGGGCAACCCACCTTAACAATTAAGGAATTGGGTTTTATTTAATTAATTAAATTCTTTTAATTAATTAAGCTCCCTAATCTTATTAGGGATAATTAATTAAACTCCTTTAACTAATTTTCCTTCCTAATCCAATTAGGAATAAATGAGAGTACTTATATTAAATTAATTCCTAAACTCTTTTAGAAATTAAAATAATAATAATTGTAATAATATTAATAAGACTCCTCTTATTAATTTATATTTAATATTTCTAAAATATTAAATAATAAATATTAAGCTATTTAATTTATTCTATCACCATAGATTAAATTAAATATACATAACATATTATTACGATTATGCCATTAACTTCTTAAATAATTATTCTTCCTTTTATGGTGTGACCCTTTAGGTTCTCCATATTAAACAGGTTGTGAATAAATCAATTAGAATAATTCTAATCTTATTTAAATAAATAAATTAAACAATTAATTTATTTAAATAAATAATATTTATTCTACTGATAGGGATAAGCCTCCTAGCGATCGGCGACTTTCCGGATAATATAGATTTCAACATTAATCATAAAAAGAACCTTTGAGTAAATAGTTCCGTGCTAATTTAATCCTTCCACCATACAATGTCCCAATTAAATATAAGACATGGAATTACTTGTCAAGTCTTATTTTATTTAATTATATGTATTTCGACTCATAAATGCACAACTCAAATAATGCAAATTAGAAACTCCTTTCTAATTTCATTACATTAACCAAGAGGACTCTTTGGGTTGTCATTTATCGAATCACATATGACATTTCTCTTCTTTTATTAGAAGTGGTAGATTCTTTATTGATCATTCATTATCTCCATGTACAACTTATTATACCCAAGCATACCCTTTGATATACCCTAAGGGTCTTAAGGAATAAGTCAAAGTATAACTCATCATACACAAGATACCATGATGATCTCAAGTCCAAGGATTACTTGTACTACTATCACTCTGAGAATTCCTATTGAGAGGCAAATAAAACTCCATTAGGTATTCCTTAGCGAGCCACGTTCAGTGAACTTATTCTCTAATAAGCACCTACATACTTGATTTAGTGTCTCCACACAAATGATCATGAGATCAATCATCCTCATCCAATGAGCAAGCAACGTATGTACCAATCTATCCAGGATTCACTAATCCCCAATTTAGTAATCCAATGATTGGGAACTATTTTAGTTTTAAGCTTTTTAAGAATTTAGATCTCATTAGAATGATCATCATCATTATTCTAAAAGCATTGCTTAAAACTATGGGTTTATCACATATTATAAAACGACATCGTGTAGATAATTAAAAGCCTTTAATAAATTAATACTTTTTATTAATAAATGAATAAGATTGTTACAAAGTATATGCTTTATCATCAAACATGATTGGCTTGTGTGCATACTACTTTCAATCTCCCACTTGCACTAAAGCCGATCGTCATGGTAACTCATACTCTTCTTCTCTAAGTGGCGATTATCCTGTTTGTTGGATAAGCTTTAGTTAATGGATATGTAATGTTGTTCTTGAGAGTCCACTATCTCTATAGTGATTTCCCATCTTTCAATGATTCTAATAATCAAATGAAAGTGCCACTGACACATGTTTAGATCCAAGATGAGACTTAGGAACTATTCCTAGATTACGTAATGAACTTTTAATCCAAACAATCAACTTGCGACTTCATTTATAGATATATACTTTGTCTTTATCACTAAACCAAAGAACTCTTTTCTTTGTTTGGAACCTTTCAATTCACTACACCACTGATTCAAGGTAACACTTTACCTTAAAGTGGATTTTTACGTCGTCTTGAGTGCAATAAAAACTTGAGTGCTGTTAAGCCCTCTAGTTTTAATTAAGACCCAGCATAAATTTTAATCACATCTTTAGTTTCGATTAAGCACTTTAAGATTGTTTTTTCACTGACTCATAGTGAACTTCTCCAGAATATGACTGATCAACATCAGGTCTCGTACATTTCATTGCATACATGATTGTCACTTATGCGATCTCTCTTCTTTGGAGTCTATGGGGACTATTAAGAGATACACTCCATGGCTCATCAACATGAGACATCTCTTGGAGTTTGCCATGCTAAGCGACTTTAGCATCAAATGAATATCGTTCCTTGGGTTAAGTCGAGCATCCTCTTAAATCTATCTATATAGATTTATATCCCCAATTAAGATACTCTTCCCAAATCATTCATGGAGGAATGTTTAGACAACTTTATCTTTCTTGATTGTAGCATTGGTATGTCATTCCTTTCTGTAGTATATCAACATATAATAATAGGAATGTCACGGCGCTCCCACTGACCCTTTTATACACACTAGAAGTCTTACCTCATCGAATATAACTCTGGATCATCATCTTCTATGATGTGTACCTCATCATCATCATCCATGATGAATCCATACCTACCCTAGGTATCTTGAGATTATTCAGTTACTGATTGATTGTGGTACAATAGATCTATCTCTGAGTTCCTCTTATTTGACTTATAGTGTTTTGTGGTTCTTGAACTCTTCAAGATCTATTATCCTCCCACTAGCCCCTTCAATAATAAACACATTTATCTTAGAAAGGCGGCGTGTTTCACAACAAACACCTTTTGCTAAGTAGGATTATAGAACATATACCCTAAACTTACTTTAGGATGTCCCACAAATCATACTTGTAAAATCTTGTCCCAAGCTTATCCTTTGAAACCTTTTCACATAAGTTGGACAACCCTTTATCTTAACATACTTAAGATTAGGAATCCTCCACATCCATAACTTTTATGGAGTCTTGGGGTAGGATTTTGAGGTTACCATTTCGTAGATATCATCGACCATTTCTAGGACATTGTCCGGAAGGATCTTTGGAATGTCGGTAAAATCATTATGGACTGCACCATGTCCAACAAGGTACGATTTTTCATTCGAGATACATCAATCAATTATTATGTATCGAGAGGTGTCCATTATGAGAAAACCATTTGAGATGATCTAGAAACTTATTGCACAAGTATTCCTTCCTTGATCGATCAAAGAATCCTAATACTTTGCCAATTTGTTTCACTTTTGAATTCTTTGAACCTTTCAAATAATTCACACTTGTATTCAACAAATACATACATTCAACTCTTTGAATGATCATCTCCTTTTCTTATACTAATTTGTTCAATATGCAAAATTATTTTCATGTAAGTCAAGTATACAAAATTTATTAAGTAATATTCGGTTCTATACAAAACATTATTATTATAAATAGAACAACAATTGTTCTTAATTATAATACCAAAAATTTTTATTGTCCAACAATAAAATAGAAATAATGTTTCTAACAAGAATTGGAATACAATAACAACTTATTGACTTAATAGATTTGCCCAGTAAGCGATCTTAAACTATAAGTTTCTATAGCTAATGCGTGAACCTTTGCTTCATTTTCCACACATAGGATTACTTATATTTGTTTAGCTTTCTACTTACCTTGGTCCTTCATAAATCTATATTTATGATAACCAAAGTCGGTATCCGATACCCAAGTAGAACCTTGACTTAAAGAAAAATTTATTTCAATCATGAACAAAAGCGTATTATGTAGAAACTTCACTAAGCTTCTTTGGTTAGCCCTCGCAAGATGCTTCTCATGATTTCTTTCCGGTGTCGGGCTTATTGCGGTGGAAGCAAACTCCTTTGCTATCCGTGTCGTTTTGTTCTTATTATCCTTTGTTTATTCCTTTCTATTTACCTTCTTTGAATCGTTCTTCTTTTAGGAAGATCCTTTGGCCCCCTACTAGTAAGACTTGATCTTTCTTGGTTGGAAAGTGGCTCTCAACATTTTTCAACATGTTAAGCAAATCAAAAAGGCGATATCTAGCTTGTTCATATGAAAATTCAACAACAATTGTGAAAGGAGTAGGGAGTGAGTGCAAGATCAAATCTTGGCTCAACTCTCCATCCATGACAAAACTCGTTGTCCTAAATGATCAATCAAATTGATTATGTTAAGAACTTTTTATGCATCTTATAGTGCCATTGGTCATTCTAGATCGGAAGAGCTCCTTAGATATCTCGATATCTATCGGTCCTACTTTCCTCACCATCAACTACTTGATATGCGGGAATATAGTAGGAGCATCCATAGTTTCATCTTCGATTTGAAGCTCGTTACTCATGGATGCGAGCATGATGCATGAGCCCAATTGTGCATCATCTTGCCACTTTCTAAAAGTAGCAATGTCTTCCTCAGAGGCATTGTCTGCAACCATTGCAGGGATAGACGTATTAATTAAGGACATAAGATAACTTTTCAGCTATGAGAACTATTCTCAAATTCCTTAACCAATCCATTTAATTGATCAGGTTAATTTAGCATCTAATATGCTTTGCGATTGATAGTAAATTTTAGACATTGTAAAATTACGTAAATGAATTTGTATTTAACAACATTTTAACATACATTCTTTTATTAATTACCAAAATAATTTAGGTCTTGTTTTAAATTGGTATCTCCCACTATTTTCTTCAAACTATATTACCCTCACTTATATAGTTAGGCCAAAATCTAATTAAAGATTTGCTAGTGAGAATAAGGATCCCATTTCAAATGTATATAGCCTTGTGGTGACACAACAAACTATATATAAATAAATAGGTAGACAACTTTTGTCAATTACATCAACTATGCAACTCCTTGTATTTTGCCTCTTAGATTATTTTGATCAGTGGTGGCACATCAAGAATCAAAATTATCCAAGTTAAGTCCGACCTAGCACTCCATATATTCAAAAAAAAAATATCATCCTTGTGGTGACACAACAAAACAATATTGTTCAATTTTCTTTATAAGCATCAAATGTGATAAATTAACATCTTAAATACTTAATACTTGCCTTGTGGTGACACAACAAACTCATATTAAATATTTAATACTCTATTAATTTTATCATCGTGCTGAAAGCTGACGTTCGATATTCCAAATATCTTTGAGCGCTTAGGACTTAATATAAAAATTGAGGGTTTGTTATTAATTTGTCTCATCTTGTTTAAGCGCGCACACATATATATATATATAAAATACGCGTATATTAATGAACATCTGAGCATGTTTGCATAATATATAATATATATAGTATACGCATGCACATATAGAATACTATATTATACCGGATTGATTATGGACTTTTATTCTAGTTTGGTTCACTAGAGCCACCAAGTGAACAAAAAATTCAAACCACTGAGGGGTGCAAGAAATAATATTTAAATATAACTATTACATTTAAACCGGGCTCCATTACAAAGCGGGTCTTCAAGCGCTTCTTGTCCCTTGATCTCTAATTCTTCAAAATTAATTCTAAATATTCCTATTACAAAACTATTTTAAAATAAATAGAAACCTTGATCGTGATCGAGGGAAGTACATAGGAGGAGATAGAATTTATATTGAGAAAAATTAGAGAAGGCGAGGACTCTGTGAGACCCATTTAATAAAACCCATACATTCATGCATCCAACTAAAATAAAAATCAATCGCATTGGTCGATAGTCCATAATCAATCCCATTTATTATCATACACATCATCATATGCATCGATAAATAACATTCATCTTATGAATAATAAACATTTAATATATATATTGATATCATTTAATGGGCAAATTTAGTTAGTATAAAATCTAATTTTGAATCAAAATAAACTCCTTTATTTTAATCCAAATTTAAATCAAAATAAAACTATTTTATTTTAATTTATCTAATTTTGAATAAAATAAACTATTTTATTTTAATCAAAATCTTTAATCAAAATAAACTCCTTTATTTTAATTAATTATGGAATCCAATTCCATGTAAAAAAAAATCTTTAATTAAAATAAACTCTTTCATTTTAATTAATTATGGAATCAATTCCATGTAAAAAAAATCATTTATTAAAGGAAACACGGATATTCTTTCCTATTCACAAATAAACTCCTTTATTTTGAATAATATGAAATCTTATTTCATATTTAAATAAACTCCTTTATTTAAGGAAACATGGATTTTCTTTCTATTCACAAATAAACTCTTTTATTTTGAATAATACGAAATCCTATTTCATATCTAAATAAACTCCTTTATTTAAGGAAACATGGATTCACTTTCCTATTTACAAATAAACTCCTTTATTTTGAATAATATGAAATCTTATTTCATATTTAAATAAACTCCTTTATTTAAGGAAAAATAAAATCCAATTTCAACTCCAATTAGTTATCATGGAATCCAATTCCAACTCTAATTAGTTAGCATGAAATCTAATTTTAAAATTAAAATAAACCTTTTATTTTAATTATAAAATTATTAAAATTAAAATAAAACTTTATATTTTAATATTAAAATAAACCTTTTATTTTAAAATTAAAATAAACTTTTATTTTAATTATATAATAATTAAGAATATATATATAACTATTATATATATATATATATATATATATATATATATATATAACAAGTATATATATATATATAGTAACTTGAGTTATATACTTAGTATATATATATATAATGTGAGTTATATATATTATATATATATTGTATAACTAAAATATATATCATATATATATTTTATATCAGGACCTTTTAACTTGATTTCCAAAGATTGCCTTTTTTTTTATTTGCATGACCTAATTTCTCGATTTCCGTGCATCACTTGCATTAAAAAACAATTCCTGCTAACCAGCTTCTTGGCTTGATTTTCATATATCACGTGAGAAGTACCACGGATGCAACCCAAAAAAAAAAAAATTCGCAACGGATACCAGTTTTTATTTTATTTTATTTTTTTTAATTTTATACAATAAAATTATGCCCAATTAAATTGGTCTAAACACATATCAATATACATATCAAATAAAACAATTAATAATTTGCATAAAGGTTTGGCTACGATGCCTTTATTAGGTTTGTAATATTCATATGCTTGTAATCAAATTGCATAAAAAGTGTGGAAGCGTGTAAAAATCAGAGTTTAAAAAATTTACAAACCATATACCCGGATCATCCTTTATGCGCAATTATTAATTAAACGAAAAGATATGAAGAACAAACATACCCTTGAAGATCCGAGCTTCCTCAGGTACAAGTTCACCTCCAAATCCTTTCGCGTTCAACTTGAATCCACCGGGGTTTTGTTCCTTCCTTTGATCAACGTTAGCCACCCAAATGTTTGGCCTCTAGAGGTGATCCACCAAGAAAGAAAAAGATTCAAGAAGATGGGTGTTATGGCTAACCCTAGTTTTCTATCTCTATAGAAAAGGCATACTCCCAACAACTTGGAATTATTACGTACTTTGTTAAAGTCAACAACCCATTACACCCATAATAAGACTCCTCTTATTTATAGATGTGGGCAACCCACCTTAACAATTAAGGAATTGGGTTTTATTTAATTAATTAAATTCTTTTAATTAATTAAGCTCCCTAATCTTATTAGGGACAATTAATTAAACTCCTTTAACTAATTTTCCTTCCTAATCAATTAGGAATAAATGAAATACTTATATTAAATTAATTCCTAAACTCTTTTAGAAATTAAAATAATAATAATTGTAATAATATTAATAAGACTCCTCTTATTAATTTATATTTAATATTTCTAAAATATTAAATAATAAATATTAAGCTATTTAATTTATTCTATCACCATAGATTAAATTAAATATACATAACTTTATATTATTACGATTATGCCATTAACTTCTTAAATAATTATTCTTCCTTTTATGGTGTGACCCTTTAGGTTCTCCATATTAAGCCGGTTGTGAATAAATCAATTAGAACAATTCTAATCTTATTTAAATAAATAAATTAAACAATTAATTTATTTAAATAAATAATATTTATTCTCTGATAGGGATAAGCCTCCTAGCGATCAACGACTTTCCGGATAATATAGATTTCAACATTAATCATAAAAGAACCTTTGAGTAAATAGTTTAAGTACAATTTAATCCTTCCACCATCTGATGTCCCAATTAAATATAAGACATGGAATTCTTTGTCAAGTCTTATTTTATTTAATTATATGTATTTTGACTCTTAAATGCACAACTCAAATAATGCAAATTAGAAACTCCTTTCTAATTTCATTACGCCTTATGCCGAGGACTCTTTGGGTTGTCATTTATCGAATCACATAGGACATTTCTCTTCTTTTATTAGAAGTGGTAGATTCTTTATTGATCATTCATTATCTCCGTGTACAACTTATTATACCCAAGCATACCCTTTGATATACCCTAAGGGTCTTAAGGAATAAGTCAAAGTATAACTCATCATACACAAGATACCATGATGATCTCAAGTCCAAGGATTACTTGTACTACTATCATTACGAGAATTCCTATTGTGAGCAAATAAAACTCCATTAGGTATTCCTTAGCGAGCCACGTTCGGTGAACTTATTCTCTAATAAGCACCTACATACTTGCTTTAGTGTCTCCACACAAATGATCATGAGATCAATCATCCTCATCCGATGAGCAAGCAGCGTATGTACCAATCTATCCAGGATTCACTAATCCCCAATTTAGTAATCAATGATTGGGAACTATTTTAGTTTTAAGCTTTCTAAGAATTTAGATCTCATTAGAATGATCATCATCATTATTCTAAAAGCATTGCTTAAAACTATGGGTTTATCACATATTATAAAACAGCATCATGTAGATAATTAAAAGCCTTTAATAAATTAATACTTTTTATTAATAAATGAATAAGATTGTTACAAAGTATATGCTTTATCATCAAACATGATTGGCTTGTGTGCATACTACTTTCAGTTCCTTGTGGTCTATTATTCAATGCCAACGCCATTTGACCCATCTGATTCTCTAGATTCTTGATCGACATCTCTTATGATTTCATAACTATGGCTTGATTTTTTATAGCCAACTCGGTGCTAGTCATAAACTTTGTCAACGCTTCCTCCAGATCAGATTTTCTTTCTTGATATTGAGCTTGTTGTTGCTGGTTTTGAAATCCTGGTGGATATGATTGTCGTGAAACTTGATTTTGCTGGTTGTTGCTCCATGAGAAATTCGGATGATTTTTATTTCCTTGGTTGTATGTGTTCTGATATGTATTTTGTGGAATTCTGTTGTAATTTAGATGAAGCGCACTGGCTTCTTTGGATTAATCGCGCATTGATACATTGGGTGCTCTCCTGCGCCTAACTTCGCGTATTATTGCCGCTTGATGTACTTCTTTGTGTTTGTTGTGCTTGTCTTTCTTTATCCACCGACTCAACATCTTTGAAAGTGTAGATATTTGTGCTTGCATCATTTGTCATACTATCCACTTCTAACACCCAGCTACCTTCCCCTGTGTCATTCTTGTTGTGGGACACTAGTAGTTATTAAGCGCCATGGTTTCAATTAACCTCGTATGCTTCCTCGTAACTCTTAGCCATGAATGCTCACTTGGACGTATTTGCATTGATACTTGTCTGAGATTCCCATGTATAGTGAATTGTAAAGATGTTCATTTGTAGCCACTGGGGCAATCCATGATGTGGGCATTTTAAAAGCAGTTCTTTGTATTTTCCCGGGCCTCATATAATGACTCCCATGTTATTCTTGTTCAAACATCGTAATCTCGTTCCTCATCTTCGCAATTTTCATGGGGTGGAAAGAATTTTTGCGAGGAATTTCTGAGCTAAGTCCTCCCATGTAGTTATCGAAGCCAGGACGGTAGAGAATGTAACCAACTCTTCTCCTTGTCCCATAAAGAGAATGGGAACAATCGAAGTCTCATCGCCTCATCATAAAACCCCATTGAAACTAAAAGTATCGCACATTTCGAAAAGATGACGGATGCTCGTTCGGATCGTCATTTGCAAATCCCCCAAATGGAATCTGAATTACGAATCATTTGTATCATCCGGGCTTAATTTGAATGTATTCTTTGCTATTCTTTGGCCTAGTGATGCTTATTTTATGATTCGATCACCTTGGGTGTTCTTGAAATCATAATGCTTTTCGATCTTAATTTGCCATTATTGTTACCTCTTCCTTTTCGGATGTTTGAATTCTTGCCTCATTTCCTTGATCCACTTACTCAACCTCTAAAACCTTTTCTTAATGTAAGTCCTCAAAAGGCAACAAGTGCGGATTTTTGGACCAAGTTTGCATAAAGCGCTTCCACACGAAATAGAAGAAAGCAATACAAAAATAAAAATGTCTAAGTAAAGCTGGATTAATTAAGCGATATTGTAAAACTATTAAGAATTATACTAAATAGTCCATTGAACTAGCACCAAAAACTTGTTGGGTAAAATCTAATTACGCACAACACGCAAGTATACGTGGTCGACAAGTAATAAAGTGATAAGTAAAAGTATCGTTCCCCACGAGACAATTTAATAAGAAACTTAACTTCACAATTATCAATTTCCTATTAATCCTAATTTTATTAAACTATCCAATTCAATGATTAAAATAATTATTCTAAATTAAAAAGTAATTAAACTATCACAAACCAAACACAAATATCAAAATCCAGAATTTCAAACAATTAATGGAAAATTAGACTTATGACTTCACTCTAAGCTTCACTCTGATTTTAACACCTTTATTCCAATTCAATGCACTATCCCAGTTTATTAATCAAGAACACGAACGTAGTATTAACCACCTCTCGATGCACTAATACCGTATTAACGTCAATCCACAATTAAGATAGAAATCCGCTAAACACCTTAAGCAACTAACTCACTATATCTCTATGTGAATTACAATTGAAGAAGGTTGAAGAATAAGTTCTCTATTCGATTACATGCGGTGTCAATCATATCTCTACCTTAACACTCATCAAGTTTAAGCTATTAACAAAATCCTGAACACATGTTATATCAACTAGGTCTAGATTTGAATATCCTCTCTAGATTCCATCCAATTCCACAAAGAATTATTGATCAGACAATTCATATATTCAAGCTCAAATCAATATAGACAAACTGGATATAACTTATTAAATTGGAAATCAAAGTTTACAAAACCATTAATTCACTTAAGGATCCATCACAAACCTAAAAAGTGAATTAGTTCATAATAAACGAAATAAACACTGAATAAATCATGGAAATCATTCTTTCAATTACAAATAATAGTCTAAGATGAAGAATATTGAAAAACACACTTCACGTAGCCTAGAATCATGAATCGTCTCGAAAATCTCCTTAAAATACTCCTCCAACGCTTGCTTAGAAAAATTGAGATTCACCCTCGTAATTTGCCGTGTGTGTCTTAGTCTCAATGTTTGTTGTTAATTATATACTTCAACATGTATTTTGATTACAATTCCATGCATATACGAGTCCCAAGTCATCACCATCACTAAAACTCCACACTTGTAGCATTAGAAACCAACTAGGAGACTTAAATTTCGACTAGCCAAGCCCCATCTTGCTATTTCCCCTTGAAATAGCAAGCCTCACCTTGATACCTTGCTTCTATTGCCGCCCAGACCCCAAGCCCCGGCTTGCTCCCAAGGCACAAAAGAGCAAGCCCCGGCTTGCCCCCAATCTACCAATTAATTTTTTCTGCTGGAACTCCTCTTGCTAAAAGCGCCATAACTTTTAAACGGGAGGAGTTATGGGGCCCCGCGACCTATCAAGTCGAAGCTATCGACGAGCTATACTACTTTCATTCTTTGAGTTTTTAGAAATAACAACCGGATGAAGGTCGAAATTGCATTGGAAGCAGCTGTTGCTGTGTAATGACAACCGAAACATCTCTTAACTTTATCTTTGATGCTAGAAAGCCATACTCTCACATCCGAACTCCCGATTAGAATGATGCAAGATGTTCCGGAACACCATGAAAGAGTTCCTCAACATAATCCAAATTCCACGCCACGAACATAAAATGCACATAAAATGAACACGAAGGCCTGAACGATATCCAGAATTGCTTTTCCTTGCAATTTCATACCAATAGTTGCTCACTCCGCTTCCAAACATATAATCTACAAAATGGAAACAAAATGCATGAAAAGTAACTAAGAAACCGAGATTAAGCAAATAATTCAAGTAATAGATCTTTGGATAAGTAGGTATAAAAGCAGACTTATCGGATAGTCGCGTTATTATTGGGTATGCGGATCGTCGATCAAGTGACTTTTTATTGCTTTTTATATATATATATATATATATATATATTTACTTTTCAAATGATACATTTCTAGATTTGCCTAAATCGGCTATTTACAGTTTTAAGCGGCTCGTGTTCATGGTGACTAAACTAGAGCAGATTGAAGCTAGAATGGTTTAGATTTACTCAAATCTAGATCATTTTCTAGCTTTTGTCCATCTGCATTCACATATGAGCCTAGGAATCATGTAATCACAGATTCAGCTTCCGAATCTAGATTAGGTTCCCGTGATGGACATTTTGCAGCTGCAACCAACTTGTAAATTATTTACGGTGTCTGAATTTCCTTAGATGACTCTCATGCCCACAAGGAGTTCGGAACTGCTATGTATCTTATTTTCTCGAAGATGCTTTGCATCTCAAAAATAAAAGCATTCAAGCCGAACATTTAATAAAATGGAAGTATCAAAGGCCTCAAATACTATTGAGCACAAGGGTTTGAAAACCTGTTTTACAAAACATCACTGCTATATCTTGTTAAAATTGAACTTTTATACAAAACTCAAACCCTTTGTATGTAGGTGCAAACGAGGCATATCACTACTTCTAAACAACTTCACAAAGACCTAATACACACACACATGCACAAATAAAAGTTTAATGAAAAGTGGTAGTAACCGTGTTATCATGGAAGTCGGGGGTGCCTAACACCTTCCCTCCTCTTAATCAAGCCCTCGTACCCTAACGAATTTCGGTTTCTCAGACCAGTTAAACAATGTCAAATACACGGATCTTTGTGCAAACCTTTTCTCGATTGAATTGGTTTAACCATTTAAAAATACTAAGCTGCCGAGCTCTTACGGTTAAATAAATGCGACATATACATATCCGACCTTTTCAAACTTGTTTTTTTTTCAAACAAATCTCACCTAAAATGAAAACACCAAAAGACAAGAACAAAAAGGTACAAATAAAAATCCCGACGTGGATAGGTGGCGAGTCTATTGGGGATTCCAGTAAGAGGGATTAAACCATTATTCAAGCTTTTCAAAAACTTTTATCGCTTATGTGTGGATGTTGCATTTACATTTGAATGAATGTGTACTAATGCTTTATTTACCTCACCTTAGTGCTTCACACCATATCTGCCCATGATATTAGTGGTTCGCATATGTCATCATTTCCATATAGTGAGACACGATGTATGTGAATGTATGTTGTTTTGTCCCTCCACCAGGAGGCTATCCCGTCGGTGTTTGATTACTGGACTTGTCAGGAGACTAATTCCACGAGGCTCAGGAAAGGCAGCACCAAGATTTGCTCCGGTTGAAAGATCGATTAACTTCCCATCAAGTAAATTGAGATGATGCGGGGACCTTCATCGAAAAGAAAAAGGCGAGAGTAGCCTAAGATAGGTCGACCTCGATAAACCAAATGCGGAAGGAAGTCTCTTCATACCTTCCCATTTCAATTACTTGTAATGTCGATTACTTGTAATTTCATTTCCATTTCAATCTCAATGTAATGGAAAATATAAAGGAATATGTGAACATGCATTCCTTTTTTTATATCAAGACCTATCATGCTATCCTGTCATCAAAGCGGTAGACGTTCATTTCTGGGAAAACTTAAAAAATGAACACATTATATAACATGTAATATATCCCCATTTTCCCGAGACTAAACTACAAAATCTTTTTGTAGGGAAGCGATTAGTCCGTTACTGTCCAAAGTCCAAAAAGGCACTAAGCCCACAGTCAGACATGACTACAAGTGCTCATCCTGATCCTACTCCTATCTCTCGCGAGGAGTTCTAAGGATTGTGGAATTAAATAACAAAGTTGGTTGTTCTCCTTAAAGAACTAAACAAATCAATTCAGGGTCCACAAATACCCATTTATAAGTTGAGTATCGTTCCCACAGAGAATTATTTAATAAAAATCACCAAGTACTAACCCGTAACCAACTCAATCTTATTTAAACGAATGAATTTCAAATTATATAAATTAAACTACTATTAAATCCCATTAGTTAAATTAAGATTACGGAGATTTAAGATCACAACTTCACTATTGCTTCATTTAAGTTAACACACTTCTCATCAATTATTCTCTATCCCGAATTGTTAATCAAGAACACTAAAGTAGTATTAACCACCTCTCGATGCACTAATACCATATTAACGTCAATCCATAATTAAGATAGAAATCCGTTAAACACCTTAATCAACTAACCCACTATATCTCTATGTAAATTACAATTGAAGAAGGTTGAAGAATAAGTTCTCTATCAGATTACATGCGATGTCAAGCATATCTCTACCTTAATACTCATCGAGTTTAAGCTATTAACAAAATCCACGAACACATGCTATCATGATCAGATCTAAATCTATACTTCATCTCTCGAGTTCATATAGATTATCACGGTAATTGATGGCCGATCAATTAAACAATTAAGTCAAATCACAATAGACAATCCCTCGATGATAGAACATAACAATTGATAACGAAGCATTTTAAAATAAACTACCTGATAAGATCCATTGTAATCTCAAACAAAAGAATTAGTTCATTGAATTAAAACTAAGAATCCACAATTGAATAATCATTAAAAAGACAGAGATAGAAGAAGATAAGAAGATAAAATCTATTATGCGTAGATTTGGCGCTCCTCCTCCTTGCTCTACTTTGAATCTTGATGGTCTCCAAGTTGCTTGATCTCAAAACTCATTAGAACTAGGGTTTGATCTAATTTACTCTAATCTAATCTAATGAAATTCTTCCTCTAACTCCTCTAATCCTTGTAATTCTCCTCCTTTTATATGTCTCTTTATATGTATTTAAGTCCTCTTGGAAGTCCTTGAATCAAACAACTCGAAACAATCCTTTTCGGACTCAAATTAGAATAAAAACTACTCATTACTGGCATAGGCAAGCCCGACTTGCTATTTGCCTTGTAAATAGCAAGCCCCGCTTGCTATGCTACTGATTTCACGCCCAAGACCCCAAGCCCCGGCTTGCTATCACGACACAAAGGGAAATCCAAGCTTGCCCCCAATCTGCCAATTATTTTTCTCTGGAACCTCCTCTCTGCTAAAATTGCCATAAAGTTTAAAGCGGGAGGATTTACGGGGCCTGCCACCTATCAAATCGAAGCTATCGACGAGATCTACAACTTTCTTTCTTTGAATTTTGAGAAATAACGAACGGATAAAGGTCGAAATTGGACTGGAAGTGACTGCTATGCAAATAGCCACCCAAAACAATGAAGTTCAACGGCGTCAGTTGGTAGAAATGTCATAACTCTTTCATCCGAACTCCAATTGGAATGATTCAAGATGTTCGGAAAGATAAGAAGATGCTCTACAATGTAAGCCAAGAACATGAAATGAACATAAAAGAACAAACAATATCCGGATTGCTTTTTTTTGCGTTTTCTATCGATTCTTTGCGATTTCCTTGCTTTTCCTTACCAATAGTAGCTCACACCGCTCCCAAACATATAACCTACAACATGAACACAAAATGCATGAAAAGTAAAAGTAACTAAGATATAATGAATATAAGCAACTAATTCAAGTAAGTATAAAACCTACTTATCAAATACCCCCAAACTTAAACCGTTGCTTGTCCCCAAGCAACATAACATAATGCAATGCAATGCAATGAAATACAACTAATCTATATGCCTACGAATCCAACAGTATTGATAAAATCAAATATATTCACTCGGCCTTAGAGCAATCAAGCAAACACGATAATACTTCATATCAAAACCAATCAACAATTTCCTAGTCAATCATTAAGTCTTAAATTGTTATTACTGGTATAGTGCGTGTGTGCTCCACAACAATGTTAACTGATATAAAATCAAATTTAACACATAACAAGTCTCTTCGAAGGCATCATACAGTGTAAACTCAAGAAATCCAAAAATAAGCTAGATCCAACTAAAATCAAACAATTACCAATATCGAGGGTTAACATGGGATACTTATGCTTTATATTTCATCTACGGGGGCTTTTTGCTCTTATTTCCCGTTTCATTCTTTTTTTTTTTTTTTTTTTTTTTATACACATAGCTATGCAATATCTTATTCCCTTAGGCTTTTCAATGCTACCTTACTTGAGCTTTCGACCAATGACTCCCGGACCATTTAAGACCTTAGAGGCGCTAGGTGTAAAAACAATCCCCTCGGGGTTACTTACTCAAGTAACAAAGGCCACAAAACTGAGACACGCACGCATACGGTGTTTATTCATACTTTTTTTTTTTAATTGTTTATATATCTCACATATTCCCCCAAACTTAGGTTCTTGTTTAACTTTAGCCATCACTACTTGTTCTTGTCATTCTTTCATTTAAACTAGCATTATCCTTTAGAGTCCCATTACGTATCAATTTAAACTCAATCAATCAACAAGTTGTTTTTCTTGTGTTATCCTTATTATACGGTTTCAAATAGAAAAAAAGACACGATTCTAACAAGAAATCACATCAAAGCTCTAATAGTCGATACTATACTTGTCTACTCAATCTCAATCTCATCATTGGCCAAAATAAACTGAAACTATCAAACAGCTGGACTCATGCAAGACGAACATAGTAACTAACTATTATTTTTAAATTTTTGAATTTTTTTTTATAATGAACCTAAACTATATTAACAACATATGAAAAATAACATAACATAAACATGAAACTAAACATGCAATAACGAACTAAACTAAACTCCCCAAACTTAGCAATTACAATGTCCTCATTGTAAGAATATAATGATAAGTAGAGAACTTCCCTGTAATCGACTAAGCGTGAAGTGATGGTGGTGATAGCGGCGATGATCATTTTCTTATCCATTGAACCTCCAATACCTTCAATGAAGAGAGACAACATGGATTAGATTATAAGAGAACTTATTAAGCAAATTAATTCCTATCTACTAAATAAACTAGTAAAGCATATAAATATAAAAATTCCTGGGTTGCCTCCCGATCGATTGCTTGATTTATAGTCTTTCGGCTGACTTTATGCAGTCGATGCTATCAATTCCTCTTGAAAGTTGAGGAACCCTACATCCATCGGAAATAATATAGTTTTTGGTAGGTTCCCATTTGTGATAGCCATTATATTAAAGTCACCTAGCATGCTTTCTTTAGATAAGAATACATTCAAGAACGTCCAACATCTAGGTGTTTTCTCCATTGTGTCTGCAAATAGATTTTGGCATTGAGGCTTGTTAGACACCAACAATCTCTTCTTCTATCTTCTCCACTCATCACACCATGGCTTGAAGTTGTACTCGCGCTTTTACGTCACAAGGAGTATTGCCACGGCGACATGACTACCAATCGGACAAGGTTTTGCAAATCTAAGCAGGATTCTTGAAGCTGTGGAGGAGAAGGCACTTGAGGCATAAATAACATCGGTTCATCATCGTTGGTTCTCACAATTAGTTCTTTCTGGGCCTTGTTTTCATTATCCCCACGTGTCTCCTCTTTTTCAACATCTCGTGGCTCATCCGGTTGTAGATTTGGCTCGGGCACTTCATTAATCTGAGAATCCTCATCATAACACCAATTGTTTTGAGGGCGGTTGTTCGAGCTTTGAGTATTTGATCCCACAGTTCTGCAGATTTTGCCTTGATATCTCTTGATTACGAATTGACCGCTCTTGATTAATCCTCCTCTCCTCATTTGATTTATGAACTTTGTGATAATTCCTCCAAATTTGACTTTTCTTCTTGTGGCAATGGAGGTTTACATGAAAATTCGGTGTGTATGTTGGATTTGGAAGCGTAGTATTGGTCTTCATAACTGTAGCTCCATGACGAATCCGGGTGATACCCCCAAACTTGATGGTAATTATCAAATGCATACTGATTGAGGTAGTTACCACCATACTGTATCGGCCCAAGATTGATGGTGCATTGATTAATCGGGTGATTGCCAGCACAATAGTCACACATAACTGCCATCATTCGACTCTGTTGAAGGCTGCGATAATGTCCAACTTCCTCGAAAGTTCTTGATGTGTCTTGACATTATGGAAAGTGTTGCGAGTCATCGATCTCGCTCCCCTTGGGTGAGTCGTGTTCGTGTATGGCCATTGATACATGAAAGTCATCCATGATATACTGGAAAAGAGAAATATAGGAAGAGAATTAAAAATTAAAATAAAAATGTTTAAATTAAGACTAATTTGATTGAAATTAATATTGGCAAAGAGATATTAAACTAATTCCCAACAGCGGCGCCAAAAACTTGTTGGGTAAAATCTAATTCACGCACAACACGCATGAGTATCGTGGTCGACAAGTAATAAAGTGATAAGTTGAGTATCGTTCCCACAAAGAATTATTTAATAAAAATCACCAAGTACTAAACGTAACCAACTCGATCTTATTTAAGCGAATGAATTTCAAATTATATAAATTAAACTACTATTAAATTCCACTAGTTAAATTAAGATTATGGAGATTTAAGATCACAACTTCACTATTGCTTCATTTAAGTTAACACACTTCTCATCAATTATTCTCTATCCCAAATTGTTAATCAAGAACACTAAAGTAGTATTAACCACCTCTCGATGCACTAATACAAGTATTAACGTCGATCCACAATTAAGATAGAAATCCGTTAAACACCTTAATCCACTAACCCACTATATCTCTATGTGAATTAAAATTGAAGAAGGTTAAAGAATAAGTTCTCTATTTGATTACATGCGATGTCAAGCATATCTCTACCTTAACATTCATCAAGTTTAAGCTATTAACAAAATCCACGAACACATCTTTATCATGATCAGATCTAAATCTATACTTCATCTCTCGAGTTCATATAGATTATCACGGTAATTGATGGCCGATCAATTAAGCAATTTAGTCCAAATCACAATAGACAATCCTCACGATAGAACATAATAATTGATAACGAAGCATTTTAAAATAAACTACACAATAAGATCCATTATAATCTCAAACAAAGAATTAGTTCATTGAATTAAAACTAAGAATCCACAATTGAATAATCATTAAAAGACAAAGATAGAAGAAGATAAGAAGATAGAATCTATTATGCGTAGATTTGGCGCTCTCCTTGCTTGCTCTACTTTGAATCTTCAATGGTCTCCAAGTTGCTTGATCTCCAAAACTCATTAGAACTAGGGTTTTGATCTAATTTACTCTAATCTAATCTAATGAAATTCTTCCAAAAACTCCTCTAATCCTTGTAATTCTCCTCCTTTTATATGTCTCTTTATATGTATTTAAGTCCTCTTGGAAGTCCTTGAATCAAACAACTCAAAACAATCCTTTTAGGACTCAAATTTGAACAAAACTACTCATTACTGCGCATAGGCAAGCCACGCGCCTATTGTAGGCAAGCCCTGACTTCTTGCTACTTTTCATGCCCAGGACCCCAAGCCCGGCTTGCTATCAAAAGCACAAAAGGGCAATCCCGGCTTGCCCCAATCTACCAATTATTTTTATGTTGGAACCTCCTCGCTAAAAGCGCCATAACTTTTAAACTTGGAGGAGTTACAGGGGCCTGCCACCTATCAAATTGAAGCTATCGACGAGATCTACAACTTTCATTCTTTGAGTTTTGAGAAATAACGAACGGATGAAGGTCAAAATTGGACTGGAAATAACTGCTATATGCAAATGGCCACCCAAAACAATGAAGTTCAACGGCGTCCAGTTGGTAGAAATGTCATAACTCTTTCATCCGAACTCAAATTGGAATGATTCAAGATGTTCCGGAAAGCTAAGAAGAAGCTCTACAATATAAGCCAAGTTCCAAGCTAAGAACATGAAATGAACATAAAAGCACAAGCGATATCCGGATTACTTTTCTTTTCGTTTTCTACCGATTCTTTGCGATTTCCTTGCTTTTCCTTACTAATAATCGTCGCTCACACCAGCTCCCAAACATATAACCTACAACATGAACACAAAATGCATGAAAATTAACTAAGACACATGAATATAAGTAACTAATTCAAGTAAAGATATCGGATAAGTAGGTATAAAACCTACTTATCAGGGTTCATTATCTTGAAATTTAAGAATCTTGACTTCGAGAAATACGATGGATTGGGAGATCCTTATACCCACATAAAAGTGTTCATTGGAGAGCTTGGATCTATGCGAGAATGAAAAGCTTAGAATGCTGACTATTTCGGAAAAGTCGATTGGAGAAGCCGGATCATGGTACACAGTTGGATAACTCCAAAATTCAATGTTGGGAGGAGTTAGACCATGCTTTCCTCGGTCGATATAGCTTTCAAACTCGGATGGCTCCAGGATCGGTATCAAATTACCAAGGTTAAGAAGCAAGTCGATGAGTCGTTCGGAGAGTATGCCCAAAGATGGGGCGTTTGGTTGCTCAAGTTATCCCATCCATAATGAAGCTGAGATGGTGATGACCTTTATAAATATTCAAGAAGCTTCATTTTATGAGAGGGTCCTAATTTGGAATAGGAAAACCATTCTCAGAAATGATTAAGCCTGAGAGAAATGGCGAAATGGGATTGAAGTTTGGGAAGATTCAAGACCTCGCCCCGTTAAAAGTCGTAGTGAGCATATCCGGTCTAGAAGTTATGGGAACAACCTGGAGGGTCCATAAGAAGAAAGAAAGAGGATGTTTCCTTGATACTTGAGGGCAAACACAAAAGGCGACTCTTTTTAAGCCTTTGTCTTCAAATTCCCCCTTGCCAAAAGGTGGAGAAACAAGATGCTCAAGAGTGTTCACACCCTTAGAGGACTAACTCAAAAATATTTTCAAACTTCTAACAGCTCAGAAGAAAATCACTCATCTCCTTCCACCAAATGATCTAAGTGGAAAGGGTTTCAATCTGACGAAGTGTGCTTACCATTCTGGAACTCCGGGCCATGAAACTTCAAGATTGTTGGGCTCTTAAGCATAAGATCCGGGGACATAATAGGCAGTGGTGAGATCGTGGCTACCAAGCCCGAAAGCAACCACATGTTCAAAACAACCCTCTCCTTAACACTGAGGAAGAGGATGTTAACATGATTAATAGAGGCAACGAAGAGAACTCCAAGTACCTCAAATATGTGGGTGGTTCTCCCCGAACTAGCAAAGATAATTACGACAAGTGGGATTATTCGAGTTCCGGTTCATGATGGAGCGTGAATTACGATCTCTTGGCGAATAAGTTAATCAATGGCGAAGCGGTGATTCATGACACTAAGTCACTGACGGTTGCTCGATCGGAAGCATGCTAGTCTTCTCTCTCTTATCACAAAGACTCCAACACTCACCCAAGAAAGCAAAACCTTGGAGGAAATGCTTGATAGAAAAGCAAGATCTCAAGCCCATGAGGACTTTTTCAAAGGAATTCACCTAGTTAGGCCAACCGATGGAAGAAATATTACGGATGTTGATTAATGAGGAAAAATCACAACACGACTACCTCTAGTCAACCCACGCTCAAAAGGTTTGATCTTCTTTGGGTATGTCAATACCACTTCCATTCATGGTCACAACCTTTGAAGAATTACGGGCACTCCATCATCTTATACAAAACATGATTGATAGTGGTGACCTACAAATGGCGAACAATGATACAGTATCACTTGAGAGTGGACATACATTTCCTCAAAATCAAAAAGATGGAAGGAGATCATAGAGTTATATCTTACGAGATGATTTGGGCGCCGTATCATTTATAATTCAACCCATCAAGCTCAAAGGAGTTGAAAACCCTTTGAAGGTGGCCGCCTGACACCACTCATATTGCTATTAAGTCCACATCATATTGTCATCGACCTCAAGAAAGTCCCATAGAATTATGAGAGGTTGAAGGATCGACATCGAACACAACTACTGCGGTATCGAGGAAAATCCATTGTATCTCCCTCGGCGAGTGATGAGGCCGATCATCGGATCTAAGGGAAAGTGCCCGAGGAGAAAATCTAAGAATTCCTCCATCGTATGTGATATAATGAAGCCGATGTGGTTCAAAACATGAAAGAAACACCACAACGAGATATCTATTCTAGACTTGGTTTTCTCTTTAGAAGACCTTTGAAAGGTCTTCTTGAAGATATTGGAAGAAGCCCACTTGCGAAGATAGTGGATGTGAAAAGTTCCATCATCCGGTAGATCACATTTTCAACGACAATGTGATATCCTTCACAGATGATGACATACCTCCGAAGGATGGGTCATTGCACATATCGGTGATGTCTTTCGGATATGTGGTGGGAGGAGTGGTAATAGATGGACGATCATCCCTAACCATCGCCCCTATGCCACATTGGAAAGAATGAAGATCAATCTCAACAAGATGCAAAGAAGCCACACTGATCATCAAAGCTTTTGATGGATCTCGTGAAATGTTATCGGGAGATAGAATTACCCGGTGGAATTCGGTCCACATACATTTTACATATCCTACAAAGTGCTCAAAATCACTATAGGATATAATTTACTATTAGGAAGACCTTGGATACATATGGCGGGAGCCGTCCCATCCACTCTTCATCAATAACTCAAGTATATCATCAGCGATAATCGGTCATTTGTCGATGTTGAACGAGTATCCTGTCCAAAGTGATATACCTCTTATCAATTTTAATGATGAAGTTGAGCTGTCGACTTCGAGCCCTTGAGGTGAGCAACACTCACTATCAACCCATTGGGGCTCCCACTTGAAACCGAGTTTCATCCGAGGTAATGTCGATTCGCTCAAGAAATGATATCCTTTGGTTTCCAACTTGGACAAGGGTTAAGAAAGGATCAACAAGGAATCAAATGCCCAATTGAGTTTCGGCCAGGACATGGAATGTAAGACCCCAAATTTTTATAAATAAAATTAAATTTCCTCTATTAATTATTTTAAAATAGTAAGGGGTGGATTTGATTAATGTGGTTAGTTATGAGTAAAATGTTCAAATTTTGCAAAATAAGCAATTGGTTATAAAATATTCATTGTTGTTAGGAAATATTCGCTTGGTCGTGGAATATTATTGTTGTCGGAGAATATTCGTATGACGATGCAACCATTTATGGGCCCCATAATGAAAAATTGTCGGATGGAAAAAGTGACAAGTATGGTTTTTTATTAATAACGACGTAATTGTTACCGTTAATACTATTGGAATACACGGTGGTTAAAATACAATAATCTGGCGTGGTTTTGCGAAGAGTACATGGTATTGCTTAATATTTTTTGGATTATTGATTCTTACGTAAGAAGGCACGACTCAATAATTATTACGATAATTACTATTCAATATTTTATTTTATTGAGTCGATAATTGCTACGTTGATATTTTATATTATTGTTAATTTAATAATTGTCCTTTGCCTGATATTTTCCATTATCATATCAATAATTCATATTATTTGAATAATATTATTAGATAACATTATTGGCAATGTCTAAGGAAGTTACATGCAGGAAAGGGTTTGGTCACTTAATTGCTATTTAGTAAGGAGAAATCCTTATCGAAAAGCCCCCTCTTTCCTAGGAACGACCTGGTTGTCATTATTGTGATTATGTAATATTATTTATAAATAATTAATTATTGATTTATATGATAAGAAAATATTTATTTTATGTGGATATAAATGAAGGAATTAATCTTTGAGGTGTTTTATCGGTATTTTTTAGAATGAAGGTATTAAAATCACCCCGTATATGGATTTGGTCACTTTTTGTTTGAAATTTGGAAAAACTTTCTTCTACAAAGTTGTAGAGAATTAAATTTTATATAGAATGGACATAAGGTTCATACTTTTCTGATAAAAGGGCTATTTATTATGAATTATTGAAGTTTCGGAAATAAATGTTTTTATTAAAAAAAACATGGGTGGGCCCCACTCTTGTCCTTTGTTGGTCAAATGTGTTGATTTTTTTTTCAAAAGTGGTGTGCTTCAAAGATGGAGTGCTAAGAAAAAGCCTCCGTAGGTAATTTTTGTCAGCTTTGGTGTGCCACACTTTTCCTATAAATAGGGTGCTTAGTTAGAATTGAAAATCACAACAGAATCAGAAGTTTTTTCTCTTTATAATATCGAGTGTATTTTTGTGAGAATTTAGATACTTTGAGAGTTGATAAGCGGTCTGCAAGTTTTTTAGCATTATATCAGATATTTCGGTCGGAAGTCTTATTCTTTTGAGGTAAGGGATGTTATTTTCTTCGTAAATGATGTTATTTCTTTCGATATCATTATACCAAAATATTGGTATGAATTTTATTGTGAAATTTTACCTTTTTTGTGTCGGGGTTACTATTCACGTATCGACACTATTCATGTTTACGACCTTTATTCACGAATACGACCTTTATTCATAGAAAATAAAATTTTCTCTTCTTTGTCCGAGATGTCATTATGGTTACTATCTTTGATTGTATCCATGTTTTGATCGTCATTCTTGAATTTTACTCCACTATGGTTTATTATGGAGTATTTTTGAACTTGGATTATCTAAAGTCTGAATCCTAATCTTTGTCCTTTTATCTCCACTGAATTCATTTTTTTAAAATATTTTTCATCATCCTCAAATTACTAAATGATGATATATTTGAATCTCTTTGGCTTTTGTAGTGCAAAGATAAATGATTACATGATGAATATCTTTGGCCATGTAGTGCGAGAGATGGATAGGTGTTGAGATAAACATGACCATTTGGTGATACAAATGAATATCTTTGGCTTGTAGTGCAAAGATGAATATTGATTGATGTTGCGGGGATAAAATATCGATGATGGACTTTTAAATCATAGAAGATAGTAGATTTCATTCTCTACTTAACTCTTCTTAATGAATTGTTATTTTCATTGCGAATATTGATCTAAAACTTGTTGTCCATTATATTTTATCTAGTTTATTGAAGGCTAACGATTATTTTTCTACATTATCTTAGTCATAATATTCTTTCTTTGGGCTAGTTGAGCTCACACTTTTCTTTTTATTCTCTTAGGAGGCGAGAATATAACAGGAACTAGTCGGGTTGTGGAGTGATATTTCATGGAAGTTGTTTTAGTAGTCCTCACTATTTTGTAAAATAGTGTATCAATAATTCTAATGAGGACTTATTTGAGTGTGGATATTATCTAGAAGATAATATTTGTATTTAAACTCATAGTATATTTGTTGTCGTATTTTGCACGACCATTGTAATAATGAAGTTGTAGTTATTTTATGTACCATGTATTTGGCGACTCAGAATGACTTTTGTGGACCTATTTTGGGGCGTCACATAGAAAGTAGAAGAACTAGGCTACTCCTCTAGGTCCATTCACGGGAACCATGCAAGCGTACAGATTCCTTCATCTACAAATTTGTTGCCTAAACATACACATATTAACTCATGCGGCCTCTAAAAATAATTCATGTTGATGTGGCGGGTATGCTATTTCTTATCTTGCCAAATCTGGAATTAAAGGAAAAGAAGTCACGATATCGAGACCGGGCGTGGAGAAAGGAATCGAAAAGGCACAAATAAGACATTAAGAGGTGGTTATTGAAGATGTATTTCCAAGAACATCTGAGGGTATGAACAAGGATATCTTAGATGGCGACTACTCGATTATCGTGGCCATCATTCAAGAGAAAGAGGGCGATCTGGCCCCTTTATCACGGTATCCCACTAGGACTTGACCCTCGGTAATTGGGCAAAGACTCCTTGCATTTTTAGAAAAGGGTAAAAAGGCGGAAAATCCCTACGCCTATAGATAGCAATAAGCGCTTACTTTTCTTTGCATAATATTAGCGATTGTTTTTGTCATGCCATGCTAACACTCTGTATGATTAAGCAGGTTTCATACATTAAGTGAAAGCATTTTGTTTTGAGGACTATAAAGTTAGATATGCCTAAACTTGCTAATGGGTGCCTATTCTTCACAAGGATAGACAACTTTGATGTAAAGTTGGACTCTAACTTAATGGAGATTGAGCAAGAGGACTATGAGGTGCCTCAGGCGATCAAAGAATGGTTCGAAGACAAAACTAAGCCAAATCTTGATCAAACCACCTCTTTTAACCTCATAACCTCAGAAAACCCCAAACAAATCCAGATTGGCGCAGACCTTACCCCTAGCCAAAGGAATGACATGGTTACTCTATTGACCCAATTCCGGGATGTGTTTGCATGGTCTCATGAAGAGATGATCGGTTTGTTAATTGACATCGTCATTCGCCGCCTACCCATCAAAGAGGATTCAAAGCGGTCGAAGCAAAACTTCGGCGATTAAAACTGAGTGGAGTTTGAAAGTCGAGAAGAAATTGTAAAACAATTCAAAGTGGCATCATCATGGTATCAATATACCCTTAGTGTCTATCCAACATAGTCCCGTACCTAAACTTGGGAGGAAGGTGCGAGTATCGTGGATTACGAGGGATCTTAACAAAGCTTGTCTTAAAGATAACTTTCCCGTACCATTCATCCACATACTCATTGACAATACAGCTCAGTATGACATGTACTCCTTTGTTGATTGCTTTGCTAGGTATCACCAAATCATGGATGTTGAAGAGGATCGTGGGAAGACAACATTTATCACTCCTTGGGAATCTTTTACTACAAAAGGTTGTCATTCGGCCTCATCAATCTTTGGAGGTACCTATTAGCGAGCCATGATGGCTCTTTTCATGATCTAATGTATAAAGAGATAGAAGTCTATGTGGATGACATCATTGTCAATTCCCAAAGGGAAGAAGACCACATAGACCATCTCAAAAAGCTCTTCAATCAGTTACGTAAGTATAACATGAAGCTAAATCCGGCCAAGTGCTTCTTTGGCATCAAATCAGGCAAGTTGCTAGGATTTCTCGTAAGCCACAAAGGCATTGAGCTAGATCCTACAAAAATTCAAGCCATTACTGAAATACCCATACCCCAGACAGAGAGGGAAATATGGGGATTTCTGGGAAGAATCAACTTCATCAGTCGATTCATCTCCCAACTCACAGCAACCTATGAACCTATCTTCAAGTTGTTATTGAAGGACTACTCGAAGAAATGTAACAAAGAATGTCAAAAAGCCTTCCTTTCCATCAAAGAGAAACTAATCAAAGCTCCTGTATTGGTACCTTACATGGATGGTGTTCCCCTATTTATGTACCTATTAATCAATGACAATGCCATGGGTTGCATGTTGGGACAGAAAGATGATAGAGGCCAAGAAAGAGTTATCTATTACCTCAGCAAGAGATTCAGCATCAGTGAGTACAAGTATACTACGATTGAGAAAACTTCTTTATGCTTTAGCATGGGCTTGATGTGATTACAACATTATCTCCATGGTCACACAACCCATCTCATATCTCGTATGGATCCTCTTAAGTTTGTATTCATCAAACCCGTGTTGAATTGTCATTGTCAAATGGCGGTTGATCTTCCGACAAATTGACATCATCTATGTGACTCAAAAGTCCATCAAAGGTCAAGGAATTGCGGATCAACTTTCCGTCGCTTTTGACCAAGGATTTCAAACCCTTGGAAACATATTTCCCCGATGAAGAGGTAATGACAATTCAGTAACACCATCATGACAACACACCCCGATCATGGAGGATGTATTTCGATGGAGCTGTAAACATGGAAGGTGCTAGAGCTGGAGTAGTTCTAGTGTCCATTTCGGGAGAACAATATCCCATTTCCATCAAATTATAGTTTGTCAACACCAACAACACAGCTGAGTATGAAGGCTGTATAATGGGGTTGAAGATAGGCCAATCCATGGGGGTCAAACGGTTAACTGTCTTTGGAGATTCTGAACTGGTAATCAGATAAACCACTAGGGTCTGTCATACCAAAGAACTACATTTGCTGCCTTACCATCGGTAAGTTATTCAGATGGCTTCAGAGTTTGAAGAAATATCCTTCCTCCATATTCCTCGGAACAGGGAATGACTTTTCTTGGACTTACTAGAAACTTTGTCCTCCTTGATCAACATACTTGAGAGAGAAGCATTCAAAATATCATAGTTGCCCATCAAAAGGCATCGACTACGGAATTACATTGGAGAAGTATCGGATGAAAGTGCCTCCCATCCAACGTCCTTGGTATCACTCTATCAAAGAGTATCTGCGAGATGGATCTACACCCTTTGAGGTGAGTCAAGTGAAAAAATCGGATCCATCGAATGGCCATGAAATTCTACGAGAGGAGAGCGCACTCTACAAAAGAGATGCGAGGACTAGGCCTTCTTAGATGCCTAGACAAAGACCAAGCTTCAGAGACTCATGGATGAAATCCATGGTGGAGTTCTTGACCCACACATGGCTGACCCTCTACTTGTCAAGAAGATCCTACTGAATAGGGCATTTTGGCTCTCTCTCAAAGTATTGTGATGATCACATCAAGAGATGTTATCAATGCCAAATTCATGTGAATGCTATCCGCCCTTCAATGGAGCTCCATAATATGAGTTCACCACGGCCCTTGTTAATGTGGGGAATGGATGTGATCGAGCCCATCGAGCCCAAAGCGGTAATGGTCATCGGTTTATCTTCACCCGTGATCGACTACTTCACTAAGTGGGTGAAGCAACCTCTTCCCCGGGGTTACTAAAGAGGTGATCATTGGTTTCATCTGAAAAAATGTCATTTATCAATCGAACAAACGATGGAGGTGATTGTATCAAACAATGCCAGATGAAAAAGCCTCAACAACCAAATGATGGTGGAGTTATGCGATAAATTCCACATCAAACATCTCAACTCCATCATCTATCGTCCAAAGATGAAAGGTGTTGTTGAATCGACTAATAAGAATATCAAAAGATCATGCGAGAAGATGTCCGCTAATCACTTGGTTTTGAGGATGTCTTGACTTGTTGCCTCGACTCTATTAGCCCTCTGAACATCAATGCGCACTTCCACCGGGCAACCTCCTAATCATTAATCTATGGAATGGAAGCAATGCTCTCCCTTAGAGGTGGAAATGGAATCCCTCAGTGTTGATAGAGGCTTTCAAATTTGGATGAAGACCAATGGTTACAAGATCGGTACCACCAATATTCTTTAATAGATAAAAAGGTGGGCCACATCCATCTTCCATGGTGGGTTATACCAATGGAGGATCACTCGATCCTACAACAAGAAAGCGGGAAGGCCGCTTGTTGTTAAGGAGGTATTGCGGGAGGACCCTCATGGCGAGAATTTCCGCAACTCATACTTTTATGAATAAAGAATAATTTTCTCGAAATATATTTTTGAATATTATGGTGTGGATTTGATATAATGTTATAGTTGTGGGTAATATTTACAAATTTTGCAAAGTAAGCAAGTGGTTATATAATATTAGATTGGTGGGGAATATATTATTTTTAACGGGGAATATTAAATGCGATGGACAATCATTGGTGGACCCCTAGCGGAAGTATTGCACGTAGTTAGAATAGTTAGAAGCGCAGCATAATTATCTTTTATAAAAATAACGGCGGAAGTTTTCTAGTTAAAGCTGTTGAACTACCGGTAGTAAAAATCGATGTCTGGCGTGGTTGCGTAGTAGCACACGATATTGATTATTGATGCTTACGTGAAGTCTTCCGTTATACTCAATTATTGCTCTATGATAATTGTTTTGCATCATATCTCGTATTATTGATTGATTATTGTCACATATATCATCTGCATAATATGATATATTATTAAATCAATAATTGAGGCGACAAAGTTATTCATATTATTAAATTACAATATTTCTGATATCTAGAAGTTACATCGAGGAGAGGTTTGGTCATCTAATTGCGGCATGATAAGGAGAAATCCTTATCGAAAAGCCCCCTCTTTCACAGGAGCGACTTTGGTTGTTAAATATTGTGAGTTATAATATTAATGATGAATAAGTTCGTGTTGATTAAAGATGAAATTGATAGTTCCATTGTGTTGGAATTATTAGTGTTAGTGAAATCGACATTTATTTACGATATTAATTGATGTGCGGAAGTTATATTGACCGATCGGGTAATTAATCGGATAAATGAGCAATTAATTGCTATTAATTCACATGATTATAACTATTTGTTCACATGTGTGTACTATTGATTCACATTCATTTGTACTATTAGGGGAGTTGGTGCAAGATTGATAATACTTGCATGACTAAGTTAAAAATGGAGGTATAGATGGAAGTCTTATCTTTATAATTTGTATTTTCACATGATTATAACTATTGATTCACATGATTGAACTATTGATTCACATTATTTACTATTAGGGGAGGTGGTGCGAGTTTGATAATACTTGCGAGGACTAAATTAAAAATGAAAAAAAAGTTGAAGGTATTGTCTTTGTAATATTTTGAGCCCCCCAAAGCGTGCGATTATTAAAACTATATTTTCCTATAAATAGAAGCTCATTCTTCCTTCATTTCTCACCAATTCACTAAAGCTTATAGAGCAATTATTATAGAGAGAAATTATAGAGAGAAAGAAGAAGAATACTACGCTACCTCTACTTTATTCTAATATCGAGTTTCTTTCTAAGGTAAAGGAATTATTATTATTATTTTCGTATTCATGAAGAGAGCTAACAGTTGTTATTCCATTCTTTATTATTATGTTGGAATAACTTTTGTCTATCAATCTATGCATGCATACATGGTGAAATTCTTACATTATTCCATTCTTTATTATTATGTTGGAATAACACTTTATCATCAATGATACTGCGCGTCATGGTGAAATTCTTACATTATTCCATTCTTTATTATTACATTGGAATATCACATGCATGCGGATTATCATTTAGACTGGTTCCATTCTTTATTATTACATTGGAATAACTTTTATGCATGCGGATCATCGCATGCGTGGTGAATTCTTTGTTATTCCATTCTTTATTATTACATTTGGAATATCACATGCATGCGGATTATTCTATTGACTGGTTCCATTCTTTATTATTACATTGGAATAACACATGCACATGTGGGATTATCGCATGCATGCATGGTGAATTCTTTTATTATTACATTCTTTATTATTACATTTGGAATATCACATGCATGCATGGATTATTCTTGACTTATTTCCATTCTTTATTATTATTATTACATTGGAATATAACATTCTTTTTATGTGGATTATTACATGCATGGTGAATGATCGCCGTATTCATTCCTTATTTAAATTGTGGAAATGATGCATCTGCACGTGGATTCTGCATGGCGGGTGAAAATCCATTTGCGGTTTCATATATTCTATGATACTCATTTTTGGTTAAAGTTTTGGCTTCTATACTCCATGAAATTAGTAGAATATCACGGATATTTGCGCTTCATCGGTATCTTTTCATGGAAATATTCTTACGAGCATTCTTGAATTTTACTCCAAAAAGTAGTATCATGTTGACAATTTGGGCGTAATTGATTTCAAGATAAATTAACTTATAAATCTTTAAAATTTATTCTTGAACTTGTTTTATTGAATTATTATGTCATTGTCATCATCCTCATGCTTATATTGTGATGAAAGTCATCTTTGGCTTACGTGCGTAGATGGACTTGGTATGATTATGACCGAGGATTATTCGGTATAATCATGACTGTAATGTTATAAATGATGTGGTAAAAGTCCTCATTGCTTTGTAGTGCATTGATGGGCGAGTTTTTGGTATGATTATGACCGAAGGATTATTTGGTATAGTCATGACCATTGATGATTTAATGAATATCCTTGGGCGTAGTGCGGGGATGACTTCGATGATGTGGTTTATTTATTAAAAAGTGAGTCTCGTGATAAAAATTGATGAAAACATTTTAAATCATAGAAGATAGTAGATATCATGCTCTACTTGACTCTTCTAATGGATTGCTTATTCATTGCTTGATTAAACTTGATGTCTATTGTATTTTATCGGTTTAACATTGTTGAAGACTAATGATAATTTATTACGCATTATCTTAGTCATAATATTTCTTCTTTGGGCTAGTTGAGCTCACCCTTTCTTTCCTTTATTCTCTTGAGGAAATGAGAAGCGTGGTAGGGACTAGTCGGGGGAATGGGTGATGGTCGGATGATAGCATTAGTAGTCCTCCTTTATTACATTAAATAGTGTGACAATAAATGTAATGAGGACTCCATTGAGTGTGGATATTGTCTAGATGACAATATTCTTATTAAAACTCTTAGATTATGTATGTTTTGTGGTATTTTTACATTTGTTGTATAATTAAGTTGTATTTGAATTTTTGTACCATGTATTTGGCGACTCAAGATGGGTGATGTATACCTATTTTGGGGGCGTCGCGGTTGGTATCAAAGCTTAGGGATATGATCCACTGGTGAGATGTGAGACAAGAACTAGGAGGGAGGCGGGGAATTCCTTCGCTAGTATGACCTACCTAAGTTTATTTGGTATTTAATTGGTCGGTCGGAGTATAGGGATAATATGTGATATGTTAATTAACCCTTGTTTTGTGGCGGTATTTGAAAATGGCATCAGAAAATGTTGAGATAAACAATGAAGCACATGAGGCCAGTTGAGTCACCACAGATTAATGCCGAGGATAATGTGCAGCAGGAAGACAATAATCCTCATAAAAACAATGCAGATGAAATGGTGAGCGATGGGATGTTAGGAGGCTTTATGCAATTCATACGACATCGGTGAAAGCGGCTCACATCCAAAATCACGGTGGAAACAACGACAACTCTCGGACGGTCGGTCAGCATTAAGCGATTCGAAGGCTGGGACCACCAGGAGTTTTGGGAAGCAAAACCACTTAAAAGCGGAGGCGTGGATAAAGAAGATCAACAAGATATTTGATGTCTTGGGATGCTCGAGGAAGCAAAGGTTCCTTGCCACCTTCATGTTGCGGCGGAGATTCTTGGTGGGAAATCGTAAAAGCGTACTCAACTGCCTTGCTTTTCAAAATGTCTTGGGAGAAGTTCGAAAGGCATTCGACGACAAGTACTTTCTGAAAGTATTCGTCACATGAAGGAGGTAGAGTTCATCAAGCTTGAGCAAAAACAATATGGTAAGTGGCGCGATCTGAAGCTAAGTTTGCGAGTTGTCTCGGTTTGCGTCCCACTTGGTTGATAATGAGGAGAGAATGGCGCGGATGTTTCTAAGAGGTTTGAAACACGAGATCGTCGATACCTAATTTCTCAAAGCTGTGTTTGTATTGGATGTTGTGAATAGGGCTCGATTATTGGAGCGCGATAATGAGTCAACCTAACAACGAGAGAAGCGGCAACAATCGATAATACCGGTGGTAGCGATCGTGAAGCGGTGACAACAAGCGTGGAGGAATCAACATGCGAAATGATAATCACTTGGTGGTAATCATGGCCATGACAATAAGAGTGGACATTTCAAGAAGAGGAGATTCAACAAGGATGGAAAGGCGTCGGCTTTTTTGTTGTTAAGGAAGGAGAGCGACCACCGGTCGTATGTTACAAATGTGGAGGGAAGGACACATAAGTCAAGCTGCGCGCGATGCGGTCAAAGCGTGTTATAATTGTGGAAAAGAAGGTCACTAGCCCGATTTTGTCGTGCACCAAAAGTCGAAGTCCATTTGGGATGGAGGCATCAAAGGTGTCCGAGACAAGACAAAACCCGGTAGTTCAAAGGAGGCGTTTGTCGTAACCTCCCAAAAGTGAGGAATCGAGCGAGGTGATCACGGGTAAGCTAATCATAAACTCTAGCGAAGTTTATACTTTATTTGATATCGGTTCTACCCATTCCTTTATTTCTCTACTTGCGCTCAAGCGTTTAAATTTGACTCAGGAGAAATTAGACTTTGACTTATCTGTTGAAACTTCAGTTGGGAGAAACCTTCATTACATCCACGGTTTATAAGTCTTGTTTGATTCAAATCGGTAACCATGCGTTACTGTCGATCTTATTTCTTTGAAAATACTTGCATTTGATGTGATTTTAGGGATTGATTGGTTAACTACTCATCATGCTAAAATCGATTTTTTTCGTAAGGTTGTTAGCTTTCATATTCTAACTTGACCTATTATGCGAATTCAAACATGACAAACCACTAAAATCAATCTTTGTCATATCAAGTCATAATTTATTCGTTTATTGAAAAATGGATGTCAAGCTTTCTTAGCCCATATCGCAGATTTAAATAAAAATACGTCGATTTGAATGATATTTCTATTGTTAATAAATTTCTGCGTATTCCACGAAGAACTTACGGCCTACCCCAGGCGTGAAATTGAATTTTGTATCGACCTTGAATCGGTACAAAACCCATTTCAAAGCCCCATATCGAATGGCTCTATTGAACTTGAGTTAAAAACCTGACTCTGAGGAATTGTTAGACATCGGTTTCATTCGTCTAATCGTCTCCTTGGGGTGCTCTATTCTATTCGTGAAGAAGAAAGATGGAAGTATCGACTTTGTATTGATTATCGGGAGTTGAATCATGTCACCATCAAAAATAGGTACCCATTGCCTCGCATTGATGACTGTTTGACCGATTGCAAGGAGCCAAATTCTTTTCAAAGATTGATCTTTCGTTTAGGATATCATCGGTTGAAGATTAAAGCGATGACATTCCAAATTTGCTTTCGAGAACTTCGATGCGGGCATTATGAATTCCTAGTCATGTCTTTTGGATTGACTAATGCTCCTCTTTGCCTTCATGGATATGATGACCCAAGTATTGAGGAATATTTGGATCACTTTGTGGTCGTCTTTATTGATGACATCCTCATATACTCAAAAACGTGAAGACCATGAAAGCAACACTTGAAAGGTGATACTCAAAAGCCGTGAAAACAAGCTTTATGCGAGTTGAAGAAATCGAGTTACGGCTTGAGGAAGTTGCATTCCTTGGGCGCGTGATATCAAATCATGGAATATCATTGACCCGTGCAAAAGATTGAAGCAATTCAAATTTGGGAGCAACCTAAATCGATTAATGCCAGAAATCGTAGCTTTCTCGGCTTATTTGGTTATTATCGGAGATTCGTAGAAGGGTTTTCTCGAATCGCTACTCCATTAACTTTCGGTGACTCGAAAAGATCTGAAAATTTGGTTGGGCGAGGAATGTGAAAAGAGTTTTCAAGAACTTCGAGAGGAGACTCATTTTATTTTTTGTTACGACAATACCATCGGCTCGGAGGATTTGTCATCTCTGGTGATGCTTGGGCAAAGGGTTAGGATGTGTTCTCATGCTGACATGGGAAAGTCATAGCCTATGCCTCTCGACAACTCGAAAAGAATATGAGAGGAATTATCCTACTCATGATCTAGAGTTAGCGGCCGATCGTTTTTAAGCTTAAGATTTGGAGGCATTACTTGTATGGAGAGAAGGTGGAGATCTATACGGATCATAAAAGCCTCAAATATTTCTTCACTCAAAAGGAACTCGACATGCGGCAGCGGCGATGGCTTGAGTTGTTGAAAGATTATGATCATACCATCGATACCATCACTGGAAAAGTGAGCGTAGTGGTGGCGCATTGAGTAGAAGATCATATGCTTGGAGTGCGAGTGCAATATTGTCAATATGAAAGGCCATTTTGTATGACTTGGAAAGGATGGAAATAGAGTTAAAGACTCGAGGGACCCATGTGATGATGGCGAATATCTGAGTGGGGCGACTTTAATCGATAAAGTTAAAAGTTGCTCAAACTACGGACACTGGAGGTGATGCGTATGAAGAAGAAAGTGCAAGAAGGTGCTATTAGGAAGCAAGAATCGATGAAGAAGGAATACTTGAGTCGACTCGGACTTTGTGTTCCTATGATTACGACTTGAAGTATAAAATCATGATGGAGGCTGCTGACACACGTTTGCAATCCATCTTGGGAGTACCAAAATGTATCGTGATCTTGACATACATTTTGGTGGAAGCGATATGAAGAGAGAGATAGCGGGGTTTATCTCAAGGTGTCTAACTTGTCAGCGAGTCAGGCGGAGCATCAAGTGCCAAAAGGTCCATTGCAACCACTTGAAATTCAGAATGGAAGTGGGAGCACATTACCATGGATTTTTATTCTTGGTCTTCCCAAGGTTTCTCAAGGCATAGATGCGATTTGGGTCATTGTTGATAGATTGACCAAGTCTGCTCATTTTTTCTGAAATCTGAGAAACTTTTACACTTGAGCGTCTTGCTAGTATGTACATAAATGAGATTGTAAGATTGCATGGTATGCGGTATCCATAGTTTTGATCGAGACCAAGATTCACTTCAAGATTTTGGGTTGGTTTGCAAAAAGCTATGAGCGCAGATTTACTGATTTAGTTTGGCATATCATCCTCAAGCGGATGGGCGATCGGAAAGGACTATTCAAACTCTTGAAGATTTATTAAGACTCTGTGTCCTTGACTTGAGGAAGTTGGGACAAGTTCTTACCATTGGTGGAGTTTTCCTACAACAATAGTTATCAAGCAAGTATTGGCATGGCTCCATTTGAGGCGTTGTATGGAAGAAAGTGTCATTCTCGGTATCTTTGGGATGAGGTGGGTGAAGCAACGTTGTTGGGACCAAATTTGAATGCGTATGACTACGGAAAAGATTCAAGCGATCGATGACGTATAAAAACCTCACAAGATCGACAAAGAGTTATGTTGATCTTCATCGAAAAGGCGTGGAATTTGATATTGGAGATCGTGTGTTGTTACGTGTTGCTCCATGGAAAGGAGTTTCAAGATTTGAAAAGAGAGAAAAGCTCGATCCTCGATTCATTGGCCCATTTTAATCCTCGATCGAGTAGGGCGTGGCTATAGACTCGTCTTACTGCTGAAGTATGTCTCGTGTTCATAACGTTTTTCACATATCTATATTACGTAAATATGTGAAAGACCGAACCATATTATTGAATTAGAACCGGACGAGATAGAGGAAGATTTAACGTATGAAGAGTTACTGTTAAAATCTTGGATAAGAAGGATCATATTCTACGCTCGAGTTATACCTCAAGTCGAAGTTTTGTGGAGAAACCACGATGTGGAGGAAATGACACAGGAGTTAGAATGCGAGATGAAATCAAGGTATCCTCACCTCTTGACATACAGTGCGTACCTAATTTGAGGATGAAATTTCATAAGAAGGGAGGTTGTAACCCTGACTTTTATGAATAAAGAATAATTTTCTCGAAATATATTTTTGAATATTATGGTGTGGATTTGATATAATGTTATAGTTGTGGGTAATATTTACAAATTTTGCAAAGTAAGCAAGTGGTTATATAATATTCGATTGGTGGGGAATATTCGTTTTAACGAGGGAATATTAAATGCGACGACACACGATCATTAGTGGACCCCCAGCGGAAGTATTGTCGTAGTTAGAAAATGGCATAATTATCTTTTTTATAAAAATAACGGTGAAAAGTTTTCTGAGTTAAAGCTGTTGAACTACCCGGTAGTAAAAAATACGATGTCTGGCGTGGTTGCGTAGTAGCTGCGGTATTGATTATTGATGCTTACGTGAGAAGTCACTTTCGGTTATACTCGATTATTGCTACGATAATTTCTTTGCATCATATCTCGTATTATTGATTCGATTATTGTCACGATATCATCATGCATAATATGATATATTATTAAATCAATAATTGAGATGACAAAGTTATTCATATTATTAAATTGCAATATTTCTGATGTCAGAAGTTACATCGAGGAGAGGTTTGGTCATCTAATTGCTTGGCATGATAAGGAGAAATCCTTATCGGAAAGCCCCCTCTTTCACAGGAGCGACACTGGTTGTTAAATATTGTGAGTTATAATATTAATGATGAATAAGTTCGTGTTGATTAAAGATGAAATTGATAGTTCCATTGTGTTGGAATTATTAGTGTTAGTGGAAATCGACATTTATTTTGATATTAATTGATGTCTGGAAGTTATATATTGACCGATCGGGTAATTAATAGGATAAATGAGCAATTAATTGCTATTAATTCACATGATTATAACTATTTGTTCACATGTGTGTACTATTGATTCACATTCTTGTACTATTAGGGGAGTTGGTGCAAGATTGATAATACTTGCATGACTAAGTTAAAAATGGAGGTATAGATGGAAGTCTTATCTTTGTAATTCATATTTTCACATGATTATAACTATTGATTCACATGATTGAACTATTGATTCACATTATTTACTATTAGGGGAGGTGGTGCAAGTTTGATAATACTTGCGGGACTAAATTAAAAATGAAAGAAAAGTTGAAGGTATTATCTTTGTAATATTTTGAGCCCCAAAGCGTGCGATTATCGAAACTATATTTTCTATAAATAGAAGCTCATTCTTCCTTCATTTCTCACCAATTCACTAAAGCTATAGAAGCAATTATTATAGAGAGAAATTATAGAGAGAAAGAAGAAGAAGAAATTCTACTACCTCTACTCGAGTATCGGTTTCTTTCTAAGGTAAGGGGGGTATTATTTCTTTTCATTATTCATGAAGAGAAGCTTACATTATTCCATTCTTTATTATTATGTTGGAATAACTTTTTATACATCAAATACTGCATACATGGTGAAATTCTTACATTATTCCATTCTTTATTATTATGTTGGAATAACTTTATCATGTCATGATATATACGTGGTGAAATTCTTTACATTATTCCATTCTTTATTATTATGTTGGAATACTTTATCATGCTGTATATCGCATACATGGTGAAATTCTTACATTATTCCATTCTTTATTATTACATTTGGAATATCATCACATGCATGCGGATTACTTTGACACAGTTCCATTCTTTATTATTATGTTGGAATAACATCATATCGGATTATCGCATGCGTGGTAAATTCTTTGTTATTCCATTCTTTATTATTACATTTGGAATATCACATGCGGATTCATTATGACTGGTTCCATTCTTTATTATTACATTGGAATAACACATGCAATACGGATTCTATCGCATGCATGGTGAATTCTTTATTATTCCATTCTTTATTATTACATTGGAATATATCTATGCATGCGTCATGCAATTACATGACCTAGTTCCATTCTTTATTATTTTGTTGGAATAACACATACATGTGGATTATCACATGCGTGGTGAATGATCCTTCGTATTCATTCCTTATTAAATTGTGGAAATGATGCATCTACGTGGATTCTGCATGGCGGGTGAAAATCCATTTGCGATTTCATATATTCTATGATACTCATTTGGTTAAAGTTTTGGCTTCTATACTCCATGAAATTAGTAGAATATCACGGATATTTGCGCTTCATCGGTATCTTTTCATGGAAATATTCTTACGAGCATTCTTGAATTTTACTCCTGAAAGCGGTATCATGTTGACAATTTGGGCGTAATTGATTTCAAGATAAATTAACTTATAAATCTTTAAAATTTATTCTTGAACTTGTTTTATTGAATTATTATGTCATTGTCATCATCCTCATGCTTATATTGTGATGAAAGTCATCTTTGGCTTACGTGCGTAGATGGACTTGGTATGATTATGACCGAGGGATTATTCGGTATAATCATGACTGTAATGTTATAAATGATGTGGTAAAAGTCCTCGGTGGCTTTGTAGTGCATTGATGGATAGTTTTTGGTATGATTATGACCGAGGATTATTCGGTATAGTCATGACCATTGATGATTTAATGAATATCCTTGGGCGTAGTGCGGGGATGACTTCGATGATGTGGTTTATTTATTAAAAGTGAGTCTCGTTGATAAAATTGATGAAAACATTTTAAATCATAGAAGATAGTAGATATCATGCTCTACTTGACTCTTCTAATGGATTGCTTATTTCATTGCAGTTAAACTTGATGTCTATTATATTTTATCGGTTTAACATTGTTGAAGACTAATGATAATTTATTACGCATTATCTTAGTCATAATATTTCTTCTTGGGCTAGTTGAGCTCACCCTTTCTTTCCTTTGTTCTCTTGAGGAAATGAGAGCGTGGCAAGGGACTAGTCGGGGAGCGGAGTGGCGGTCGAGATGATAGCATTAGTAGTCCTCTTTATTACATTAAATAGTGTGACAATAAATGTAATGAGGACTCCATTGAGTGTGGATATTATCTAGATGACAATATTCTTATTAAAACTCTTAGATTATGTTTTGTCGTATTTTACATTTGTTGTATAATTAAGTTGTATTTGAATTTTGTACCATGTATTTGGCGACTCGAGATGGGTGATGTATACCTATTTTGGTTAGAATGGATCATTGATCTTTGTATTCCCCTACCCTTTGGTGTGTTATGGTAACACCCCCAAAATAGGTATACATCACCCATCTTGAGTCGCCAAATACATGGTACAAAATTCAAATACAACTTAATTATCTGACGAAATGTAGAATACGACAAAACATAATCTAAGAGTTTTAATAAGAATATTGTCATCTAGACAATATCCACACTCAATGTAGTCCTCATTACATTTATTATCACTATTTAACAGAATAGTGAGGACTACTAACGTTATCATCTACGGATAGTCACTCCATTCCCAGACTAGGTTACGTTCTCATTTCCTGAAGATAACAATGAAACAAAGGGTGAGCTCAACTAGCCCGATGAAATATTATGACTAAGATAATGCATAATAAATTATCATTAGTCTTAACAATATTAAAGCGATAAATATGATAGACATTAAAGTTTAGCTATGACGGAATAAGTAATCCATTAGAAGAGTCAGCAGAGTAGGCATGATATCTACTATCTTCTATGATTTAAAATGTTTTCATCAATTTTTATCATTTGAGACTTCGACTTATAAATTAACCACATCATCGAGTCATCCATACACTACTGGGCGAGGATATTCATTAAATCATCAATGGTGGTGACTATATCTTAGAATAATCTGGTCATAATCATATTAACAAGCTGTTCATCAATACACTACTGAAGCTCTTGAGGACTTTTACCACATCATTTATAACATTACGAGGTAATATGATTATACATCCATGGTCATAATCATACCAAGTCCATCTATCTTGACGTAAGCAAAGATGACTTTCATCACAATATAAGCATGAGGATGATCACAATGACATAATAATTCAATAAAACAAGTTCGAGAATAAATTTTAAAGATTTATAAGTTAATTTATCTTGAAATCAATTACGTCAAATTATCAACATAATCTTTTGCTTTGTGGAGTAAAATTCAAAATGCTCGGAAGAATATTTCCATGAAAGATCCCGGATGAAGCGCAAATATCCCGGGATGGATTGCAAGCGGTGTGTTGTGCGCCTCCATCGTGATTTTATACTCTAGTCGAGAATCGTTAGGAACACAAAGTGCGGAGTTGACTTGAAGTATTCCTTCTTCATCGATTCTTGCTTACGAAATAGCACCTTCTTGTACTTACTTCTTCATCACGCATCGGCTCAGTGCGTAGTTTGGCGACTTTAACTTTATCGATTAAAGTCGGTTCCAATCTATATTACGCCATCATCACATGGGTCCCTAGAGTCTTTGATTCTATTTGATCCCTTCAAGTCGTACAAAATGGGTCTTTGCGTTGACAATATTACACTCGTGCAGAATATGATCTTCTACTCGATCGTCGGTACTACGTTCACTTTTCGAGATTGTATTGGATGGTATGATCATAATTTTCAACAACTCAAACCATAAATCGTTGCCGCATGTTGAGTTCCTTTTGAGTGAAGAAATATTTGAGGCTTTTATGATCAAGTATAGATCTCCACCTTCTCTCCATATAGGTAATGCCTCCAAATCTTAAGCGCTTAAAAACAAGCTAACTTGCTAACTCTAGATCGTGAGTAGGATAATTCCTCTCATATTCTTTGAGTTGTCGAGAGGCACAAGCTATGACTTTCCCATGTTGCATGGCCAATCCCTCGAGAGCGAGATGGTATTGTCGAGCAGGTGTTGAAATGAGTCTCCTCTTGAGTTCTTGAAAACTCTTTTCACATTCCTCACTCCAAGCGAATTTTGTATCTTTTGAGTCGAATTTGAGTTAATGGAGTATGATTCGAGAAAACCCTTCTACTGAATCTACGATAATAACAATTGACTAAAATTTGAGAAAGCTACGTGCTTTGAGTTCTTGACTTAGGTTGCTCTGACTTTGAATTGCTTTAATCTTTATCGGTCAGCAGATATTCCATGATTTGATATCCGTGCCCAAGGAATGTACCTTCCTCAAGCGAACTCGTATTTCTTCAACTTGGCATAAAGCTTGTTTTCCACGAAGCTTTTTAGATGTCGACCTCAAGTGTTACTTATGGTCTTTGTGGGTTTTGGAGTATATGAGGATGTCATCGTGATAAAAGGCGACCACAAAGTGATCCAAATATTCCTTGAATACTTGGTTCATCATATCTATGAAGGCGGCGGGAACATTAGTGATCCAAAAGACATGACTAGGAATTCATAATGCGTCTTGAGTTAAAGCGGTCTTTGGAATGTCATCGGTTTTAATCTTCAATGATGATATCAAGAACGAATCGATCTTTGAAAAGAATTTGGCGCCTTCTGTTGGTCGAACATCATCATCAATACGTGGCAATGGGTAATTTTTTTTTGATGGTGACATGATTCAAATCCCGATAATCAATACAAAGTCGCATACTCCCATCTTTCTTCTTCACGAATAGAGCAGGAGCACCCCAAGGAGAAGTAATGGGGCCAGAATGAAACCAGATGTCTAACAATTCCTGCAATTTGGGTTTTTAACTCACGAAGTTCAATAGGAGCCAATCAATATGGTGCTTTGGAAATGGGTTTTGTCTGGGATTCAAGGTCGATACAAAATTCAATTTCACGCTCTGGGGTAGGCGAGGAAGTTCTTGAGGAATCGTCGGAAATTTATTAACAATAGATATATCATTCAAATCGGCGTATTTTTATTTAAATCCGTTACATGGGCTATGAAAGCTTGACATCCGTTTTTCAATAAACGAATTGCTTTATGACTTGATATGACAGTGATTGATTTTAGTGGTTTGGTTTCTTGAATTCACTTAATAGGTTGGTTAGGAATATGAAAGCAAACAACCTTACGAAAACAATCGATTTTAGCATGATGAGTAGTTAACCAATCAATCCCTAAAATCACATCAAATGCAAGTATTTTCAAGGAAATAAGATTGACGGGTAATGTCTGCGGTTCTGGAATTTGAATCAATCAAGACTTATAAAACATGGATGTAATGAAGGTTTCTCCCAGCGGAGTTTCACGAGATAAGTCGAAAGTCTAATTTCTCGGTCGAATTTAAAAGTTGGCGCAAGTAGGAGAAATAAAGGAATGGGTAGATCGATTATCAAATAAAGTATAAACTTCGCTAGAGTTTATGATTAGCTTACCCATGATCACCTCGTTAGTTCCTCGCTTTTTGGGAGGTTCGACAAATGCTCTCCCTTGTACTTCTAGGTTTTGTCTTATGCGGACACCCTTTGATGCCTCCA
>CM035152.1:115143137-115229442 GCA_020205615.1 Panax quinquefolius
TATGTAGTAAACATAACATGATTGCAAAGATAAATAAAAACTATTTACATTCCTAAGCTACTATGCAACTACATGATTACCTAAATGTAACATTAAATAATCCTAAAATAAACCATGAACTAACATATGCAACCTAGCTAATGAATTTAAATATACAACATGTAACATGCAACTAAATCCCCAAACTTGAAAATTAAAATGTCCTCATTGTATAGATAAAAGCAATAAATAAGAGAGGACTTCCACTGTAATCGCTTTAAGTGCAGGTTGGTGGTGGTTGTTGTTCTTCATCGGAATCGTTGGGTGGGAACCTTGGCATTGGTGTTTGATTCTTTGGTATGGGAATTGGGCGATGGGATTGAAACTCTTTGGGCGTAGTGTTCAATGAAGGCGAAAAGATAAATTCATAGCCTCAAACATGTGGTCTGCTTGCTGCTTTAGTCTCGCATTTCTCTTCGTGCTTCCTTGTTGTTTCTCATCCACTTGTCGTTGAAGGTTGAGAAGCGAGGGCTAGATATTACGCCTCGGTTTGTTGTGATGTCTCTCCCATTCTTCGCATTCCCACAGAAACTCATCGTCATCCGAGGGTGTCCTCGGCGTCGACCTCATCCTCCGAGGCTGAGGAAATACAAATCCTACTCCTCTCGGGTGCGACTAGCCTCAAGCCACACAACATATCTTGTAATCATTCTCTAGTTGAGTGTACTGCGGCGACATCTGGGTTATCTCATCATCGACCATCGAACTCACACTTTGTATACACATCCACGGATGAGTGATGGGTGTGGCAATCACTGCGAGTATGGTCCTCGAAGGCATCTTGATTGAAAAGTTAATTATAGCCCCTATGTCGATGATGAAATCTTGTACCATGGCATACAAAACCTTTACTTTATCCTTGGGCTTTGTCGGCGTATGTGTAGATGGAAGTAACTTAAGCGCAGAAAAGGCGTACCATATCTTCCCATACTGACCGAGATCCTTCTGCGAAAACGAGTGCCTCCATGATTTAATTTTTCCATGAGGTGCGGCTTTGTCATCTCTGCATAATAGCCTCATAATCTGGATCATTATCACGTAAGTGTTGATCTTGGCAATGTCTCGGTGCGCTCGTAATTGATAGTACGTGTTGATGGCATCGATCTTTGAAAACACTTAACCTACCCGTACAAAAGCATTGTAGGGGCCTTATCCTCGGCGTTAGCGTAGAATTCTTTGACCACACTTACAATTTGCGGCCTCGGGCTCTGCGTGAATTTATTCAACCTTTTGATATATTTGTTGCATCATTTCCCCATCCACGAGGCTCGGTGCCAACCCAGCTCGGTGTTAGTGATTTTGTCCCCATATAGTCGTAATAGTGATCGGTAGTATGGCACTTATGAATTTTGCCTATCGAAAGGTTCGTGTTGGTTGTGTGGCCCCAACTCTCTCCTCGTTGCCTTTTTGATGCTGGTTTTGGTGCCATTGATTTGGAATTGATGAGCTTTAACAAAAATTTCCCTAAACTTCACTTCAAATTTATTGTGAACACTTGGTGTGCGAGACTTGAAATTCACAAAACTTGGTGATTTGGCTTGAACTATGGTGATAGAAGATGAGGAATTGAAAACCAACTTCTTACGTTCAATATATGTCGACTTTGGTTGTAGAGATTTGCACTGAATCCTATCCTTGAACTTCCAATTGGTGTGAATTAAGGTTATTAGATTGTGTAGTGAATGGGTGGTTTTATAGAGATAAATTTATGTAGATGGGTAGTGGATGACTAGGTGGTTGGAGTGGGGTTGTGTTTGATTGTTGTGATGAGATGGAAAGTAATGTGTCATGGGTGTATGTTGTGTAGGAGTGGGATTGTAGGAAGTTGAAGTAGAATGGAAGTGGGATATCATGGCTTCATCTCATTATAGCGCCATAATTCTTTGCTTTCGATTACTGACAAGGCCGAAGCTTGCCTCTTCTTCATTAAATGAAAGCAAGCTGAACTTGCTTATGAAATAATGTCGATGAAGGGGCAAGCCCGACTTGCAATTTTTGTCTTGTGATGGGCAAGCCCCAGACTTGGGTCTATTAAAATCTGCGATGAGGGAAAGCCCGGCTTGCTTAAATCTTGAACAAAGGAAAACCCGACTTGGGGGTGATACATTAAGAAGTGATGACCCAAGCCCCAGCTTGCTCAATATGCTTTGTATGGCAAGCCTAGGCTTGGTGGTCTTCTGCTAATGCTCTTTGTTCAGCTGATGCACTGTGGTTTCATCTTCCTTGATTCCTTAGTGCATTCCATCGCTTCTTTGAGTACTTGAGCAACATGGAAACATACTCATAAGTAAATATTGAGCAAATTAAAGCATGGAGGATAAACTTATTTAGCTATCAAGTATACTTTAAATACTACATGACTATATTCTAAACCAATATTATTCTAAACTACCATTTCACTAGCATGGATAAAATTACTTAAGAAAATAAAATGAAGAAAAAAAGCATAAAATAAATAAAAATTGGGTTTGCCTCCCGGTGGCGCTTGATTTTAAGTCGTTCGACTGACTACTCCCTGTTTATGGTGCGTGCGCAAGTGTGATATATAATGCGTCAAGTGTTGGACTCGCCACCCCAATAGTGCTTTAATCTGTGACCGTTGACCTTAAAAGTTTCTAAAGGATTACATTTGTAGATTTCAGCGGTATGCGTGAGAGAACACCCTTTTTATTGTAAATGGTCTTGACCATCTCGACTTAATCTTGCACAGGAACAATCTCAGCCGTGAGTTGAACAAAAGGGCCCGATTGCCACAGCTCGAAAGTTCTTTGCATAATTTTACGGTGCGTGCCATCTTTTCACCTTTTCCTTGTATAACTTGGAGTTCTAAATGAAGCTTGAAGGCGAAATTAAATCGAGCTCATTTAATTATAGTAATCGCTTTTCCCCTACGGTTGTTTGATCGAAATTGAGTTTACGAATACGCCCGATAAGCCTTATCTTTGTAATTTGGCCATTAAGTGACAAGCCTTTCCATACGATGGTTGATATGGTGACATCCGTCGGTGTTTTATAAAGCGATCAGATGGCCCATAATCGTCATCAACTGACGACCAATCCTTTTCGATTGGGTTCACCACTTTTCCAAGATTCTCTTGACTTCCTATTCGAGACCTCGACTTGTCCTTTGGTTTGGGGATGATATGATTGTAGCGACCTTATGGTTGACCCCATACTTTGCCATAGAGCTGTGAATGACTTGTTGCAAAAGTGACTACCTTTCGTCATTTGATAATTGCCTTGGCGTGCCAAACCTTGTGAAAATGTTCTTTTGTAGGAATTTGAGGACCACCTTGGCATCGTTTGTTGGTAATCTTTGCGACTTGACCCATTTTGATCGTAGTCCATTGCAAGTAAAATATCTTGATTGTTCGAGAGATGAAGAGGAATGGCCCCATGAAATCAATGCCCATACATCAAAAATTTCAACTTCAAGAATCGTTTGTAGAGGCATCTCATTCCGTTTTGAAATGTTTCCCACCACTTTGACATCTATCACATGTTTTAACAAAATGGTGGGCGTCCTTGAATAGTGTAGGCCAATAAAACCCAGTTACAACACCTTTCTTCTTTGTCCTCTCACTCCCATAATGTCCACCCATATGCGGATGGTGACACTCATGCGAGATGTTCTTCACTTCATTTATAAGGCACACGTCTTCTAATCATCTTGTCGGTGCCTTTGTTTGAACAAGTAAGGCTCATCCCATGTACCATTTCACATCATGAAAAAACTTCTTTTTACATTGTCTTGTGAGATCGGTGGAAGTACGTTGCTCATAAGATAATTCGCATAATCCAGCATACCAAGAAATTTTGCATTTATTCCAAACAGTTGTTCATCAGGGAATGATTCATTGATTTCACATTTGTCCTCTTTCAATTTCTTTTGGTTTTCCGGCTGAACAAGTGATCGGCTACGATTCTCCGTCCCTTTCTATCTTTTATTTCTAGATCAAACTCTTGTAGTAGGAGAATCCACCGATATAAGCGTGGCTTAACATCCTTTTATTTATCAAATCTTAGAATAGCCGCGTGATCAAATGTAGACTATCACCTTTATTCCGTCAAATAGGCGAAATTTATCAAATCGTACACTCTGCAAGTAATTCTTTTTACGTAGTTTGTAGTTCAATTGAGTCTCTGTGAGTGTTTTACTTGCATAATAGATAGCATGAAATATCTTGTCTCGGCGTTGACCCAAAAATATTTATTGCGTAATCACTTGCATCACACATTAGTTCAAGCGACATATTCAATCGGGAGCGGCGATCACGGGGTTGTAGTCGACTTTTTCTTGAACAACTCGAAGGCGACTTACACTCCTCATCAAAGTTGAATCTTCGAATCCTTCTCTGAAAAGGCTGCCTGAGGTTTTGCCATTTTAGAAAAATCCTTTATGAATCTCTATAGAACCCGACATGTCTGAAAGCTTCTAATTCCTTTGGTGAACTTGGTGGAGCAACTTCTCAATTGTTTCGACTTTGCTTTATCGACCTCCAATCCTTGCTTGAGACTTTGTGTCCCAGATTATACCTTCTTCCACCATAAAGTGGCATTTTTCCCAATTAAGGACCAAATTTGTGTTGGTGCATCTTTGTAAGACCATTACCAAATTTTCCAAACCACGCATCAAAATTATCTCCATAGGCGGAGAAATTGTCCATGAAGACTTCCACATTCTTTTCCACCATATCTGAGAAGATGGCCATCATGCCTTTTGATTGAAAAAGTAGCGGGTGCATTACACAATCAAATGACATCCTCTGAATGCGAGCGTACCATATGGGCATGTAAATGTAGTCTTCTCTTGATCCTCGGGGCGATGACGATTTGATTGTGGCAGTATCCATCCATAAGCAATAATACGCATGTCCCATGATCATCCAACATTTGATCGATAAAAGGTAGAGGGAAGTGATCTTTGCGGGTTGCTTTATTCAATTTTACGTAGTCCATACAAACCCTCCGACCGATCAACGTCCTTGTTGGAATCGACTCATTGTTATCGTTTTGCACCATTGTCGTTCCTCCTTTTTTGTACGCATTACCTTGGACTCACCCATTTCTTTGTCGAAAATCGGGTAGATGATCTTGACATCTAACCACTTCAAGATTTCTTTCTTCACAACTTCCTTCATAATCGGGTTAAGTCATTGTTGTTTGCTCCACCGTCGGTTTTGCCTCATCTTCCATTAAGATCTTGTGCATGCAAAATGAAGGGTTGATTCCTTTATATACGCAATTGTCCACCCGATCGTTGATTTGTGTTCCTAAAGCACCCTCAGTGACTTTTCTTCTACGTAATTAGTTAAGTCGTGAAATAATAACAATAAAAAATTTGAATTGCCTAAATCGCATACACGGGTGTTTAGGGAGTGGCTTAAGTTCGACTTTGGTGGCTCTTCCAATGATGGTTTCGATTTCTGCGTCTACTTCCTCCGTGCGTCTGATGGTTGACGATGTTCTAAATCTGAAACTTCGTGGCAATGAGTCTAGTATTTGTAAGTACTCCACCACATTTCTAGATCATCGACCTCTTCATCCCCCAATAACATTGTTTCTAACGGATCGTAGACGAACCCTTGCTCGTATCTTCACCAGATGATTTGCTCAATTAAATCCATTCAAAACATTCTTCCTCATCAGTAGGAAATTTCATGGCCTTAAACACATTGAATTTTACTTCTTGATCTTGGACCCTCATAGTGAGTTCTCTCCCTTTTGTGCGTCTATGAGTGTCACCTTTAAGTAACCAAAAATGGTCTCCTTAGGATAATTGGGATGTTCTTGTCCTCCTCAAAATCCGAATGATAAAGTCCATGAGGAATATAAACTTATCCACTTTCACTAGAATGTCCTCTACTATGCCTCTCGGATATGTGGTGACCTATCTACTTATTTGTAATGTAATGTTAAGTGAGGCCTTGGTGCGAGGAAAACCCAATTCTAAGTATCTTACAATGGCATAAGGTTTACACTCACCCCCAAATCACATAAACACTTGTTGAAATGCATATTCCCGATCGTGCGTGGAATAGTGAAGCTCCCAAGGGTCCTTGAGTTTTGGTGGTAATTTACAACTATAATACTGCTTTTACACTCTCGGTTAGTGCAAGCTGTCTCAAAAATCTTCCATTTCTTTTTCCTTGTGAGAATCCTTTCATAAATTTTATGTAGCTCGGCATTTGTTCTAGGGCCTCTGCAAATGGTATGTTGATTTGAAGTTTCTTGAAAACTTCCAAAATTTTGAAAATTGCTTGTCTAATTTTTGTTTTGAACTCTTTCTTTGGAATGGTGGGGAGGATAAACAATTTGCTGCGTTAACTGGTTTGTTCTTTTCCATTTGTTTTTTCGTTCCTTTGCTTTACCTCACCCACTATATTTTCTTTCTCTGTTCAACCTCCTTTGTAACTAAAATTTTACGGCTCTTGACCCTCAAAATTGTTTTCCACTTCTCAACATAATGGCTTGACCTTTTCGTGATTACCCTTAGGATTTCTCTCGGTGTCACTTGGTAATGTTCCTTGTGGTCTATTATTGATGCCAGCGCCATTTGACCCATTTGATTCTCTAGATTCTTGATCGACATCTCTTGTGATTTCATAACCATGGCGTGATTTTTTATAGCCAACTCGGTGCTAGTCATAAACTTTGTCAACGCTTCCTCCGGATCGGGTTTCTTTCTTGATATTGAAATTTGGTTGTTCTTTGGTTTTGAAATCTGGTGGATATGATTGTCGTGAAACTTGATTTTCTTTGGTTGTTGCTCCATGAGAAATTCGGATGATTCTATTTCCTTGGTTGTATGTGTTACGATATGTGTTTTGCGGAATTACATTGTAATTGTTGATGAAGCTTTGGCATATTTCTTTGGATTAATCGCGCATTGATCATTGGGTGCTCTCCTGCGCATAACTTCGCGTATTATTATTAACTTGATGTACTTTGTGTTTTTTTGTGCTTGTCTTTGCATTCATTCAGCTCAACATCTTTGAAAGTGTAGATATTTGTGCTTGCATCATTTGTCATACTATCTACTTCTAACACCCAGACTTGCCTTCGCTTGTGTCATTCTTCTTTGTGGGACACTTTGGTAGTTATTAGCCACCATGGTTTCAATTAACTTCGTATGCTTCCTCGTAACTCTTAGCCATGAATGCTCACTTTGAAATGATTTGCATCGATACTTGTCTGAGATTCCCATGTAGTCCAATTGTAAAAGGTGTTCATTTGTAGCCACCGGGGCAATCCATGATGTGGGCATTTTTGAAAGCGATTCTTTGTATCTTTCCCAGGCCTCATATAATGACTCCCCATGTTTCTTTTCAAACATCGTAATCTCGTTCCTCATCTTCGCAATTTTATTTGGTGGAAAGAATTTTTGCGAGGAATTTACGAGCTAAATCCTCCCATGTAGTTATCGAGCCGGATGGTAGAGAATGTAACCAACTCTTCTCCTTGTCCCATAAAGAGAATGGGAACAATCGAAGTCTCATCGCCTCATCCAAAACCCCATTGAACCTAAAAGTATCGCACATTTCCGGAAAATGACGACGGATGCTCGTTCGAATCGTCATTTGCAAATCCCCCAAACTGAACTGAATTCTGAATCATTTGTATCATCCCAGGCTTAATTTCGAATGTATTTGCTGCTATTGTTGGCCTAGTGATGCTTGACTGCAGTTCAGTCACCTTGGGTGTTGCGAAATCCCTTAATGCTTTTCGATCTTCGGCTGCCATTATTGTTACCTCTTCCTTTTCAGATGTTTCGAATTCTTGCCTCGTTTCCTTGATCCACTTACTCAACCTCTGAAACCTTTTCTCGAATGTAGTCCTCAAAAAAAAGCAACAAGTGCGGATTTTTGGACCAAGTTTGCATAAAGCTTGCTTCCACACGAAATAGAAGAAACAATACAAAAAAAAAAATGTCTAAGTAAAACTGGATTAATTAAACGATATTGTAAAACTATTAAGAATTATACTAAATAGTCCCAAACAACGGCGCCAAAAAACTTGTTGGGTAAAATCTATATTACGCACAACACGCAAGTATACGTGGTTGACAAGTAATAAAGTGATAAGTAAAGTATCGTTCCCACGAGAGACAATTTAATAAGAAACTTAACTTCACAATTATCAATTTCCTATTAATCCTAATTTTATTAAACTATCGATTCAATGATTAAAATAATTATTCTAAATTAAAAAGTAATTAAACTATCACAAACCAATTACAAATATCAAAATCCGAAATTTCAAACAATTAATGGAAAATTAGACTTATGATTTCACTCTAAGCTTCACTCGATTTTAACACTTTTATTCCAATTCAATTCACTATCCCGGTTTATTAATCAAGAACACGAGCGTAGTATTAACCACCTCTCGATGCACTAATATCATACCGTATTAGCGTCGATCCACAATTAAGATAGAAATCCGTTAAACACCTTAATCAACTAACTCACTATATCTCTATGTGAATTACAATTGAAGAAGGTTGAAGAATAAGTTCTCTGTCCGATTACATGCGATTGTCAATCATATCTCTACCTTAACACTCATCAAGTTTAAGCTATTAACAAAATCCGAACACATGTTATATCAACTAGGTCTAGATTTGAATATCCTCTCTAGATTCCATCCAATTCCACAAAAGAATTGTTGATCGGAGCAATTCATATATTCAAGCTCAAATCAATATAGATAAAGCTGGAAATAACTTATTAAATTGGAAATCAAAGTTTACAAAACCATTAATTCACTTAGGGATCCATCACAAACCTAAAAAGTGAATTAGTTCATAATAAATGAAATAAACACTGAATAAATCATGGAAATCATTCTTTCAATTACAAATAATAGTCTAAGATGAAGAATATTGAAAAACACCCTTCACGTAGCCTAGAATCATGATCGTCTCTAGAAATCTCCTTGAAATACTCCTCCAACGCTTGCTTAGAAAAAGCGAGATTAATCTTCGTAATTTTGCCTTGTGTGTCTTAGTCTCAATGTTTGTTGTTAATTATATACTTCAACATGTATTTTGATTACAATTCCATGCATATACGAGTCCCAAGTCATCACCATCACTAAAACTCCACACTTGAAGCATTAAAACCAACTAGGAGACTTAAATTTTGAGTACCCAAGCCCGACTTGCTATTTCCCTTTGAAATAGCAAGCCTCACCTTGCTACCTTGCTTCTATTTCCGCCCAGACCCCAAGCCCCGGCTTGCTCCCAAGGCACAAAAGAGCAAGCCCCGGCTTGCCCCCAATCTACCAATTAATTTTTCTGCTGGAACCTCCTCTGCTAAAACTGCCATAACTTTTAAACCGGGAGAAGTTATGGGGCCCGCGACCTATCAAGTCGAAGCTATCGACGAGCTATACTACTTTCATTCTTTGAGTTTTCAGAAATAACAACCGGATGAAGGTCGAAATTGCATTGGAAGCAGCTGTTGCTGTGTAATGACAACCGAAACATCTCTTAACTTTATCTTTGATGCTAGAAGGCCATACTCTCACATCCAAACTCCCGATTAGAATGATGCAAGATGTTCCGGAACGCCATGAAAGAGTTCCTCAACATAATCCAAATTCCACGCCACGAACATAAAATGCACATAAAATGAACACGAAGGCCTGAACGATATCCAGAATTGCTTTTCCTTGCAATTTCATACCAATAGTTGCTCACTCCGCTTCCAAACATATAATCTACAAAATGGAAACAAAATGCATGAAAAGTAACTAAGAAACCCGAGATTAAGCAAATAATTCAAGTAATAGATGCTGGATAAGTAGGTATAAAACCGACTTATCAGATAGTCACGTTGTGTGGGTATGCCCGGATCGTCGATCCGTGACTTTTTATTGCTTTTATATATATATATATTTACTTTTCAAATGATACATTTCTAGATTTGCCTAAATCTAGCTATTTCTGGTTTTAACTGGCTCATGTTCATGGTGACTAAACTAGAACCGTTGAAGCTAGAATGGTTTAGATTTACTCAAATCTAGATCATTTTTCTAGCTTTTGTCCATACTGCATTCACATATGAGCCTAGGAATCATGTAATCACAGATTCAGCTTCTGAATCTAGATTAGGTTCCCGTGATGGACATTTTGCAGCTGCAGCCAACTTGTAAATTATTTACGGTGTCTGAATTTCCTTAGATGACTCTCATGCCCACAAGGAGTTCGGAACTACTATGTATCTTATTTTCTCGAAGATGCTTTGCATCTCAAAAATAAAAGCATTCAAGCCGAACATTTAATAAAATGGAAGTATCAAAGGCCTCAAATACTATTGAGCACAAGGGTTTGAAAACCTGTTTTACAAAACATCACTGCTATATCTTGTTAAAATTGAACTTTTATACAAAACTCAAACCCTTTTGTATGTAGGTGCAAACGAGGCATATCACTACTTCTAAACAACTTCACATAGACCTAATACACACACACATGCACAAATAAAAGTTTAATGAAAAGTGGTAGTAGCAGAGTGTTATCATGGAAGTCTGGGTGCCTAACACCTTCCTCCTCTTAATCAAGCCCTCGTACCTAACAATTTGGTTTCTCGCATTAGGTTAAACAATGTCAAATACACGGATCTTTGTGCAAACCTTTTCTCGATTGAATTGGTTTAACCATTTAAAAATACCAACTGCCGACTCTTACAGTTAAATCGTCGACATATACATGTCTGACCTTTTCAAACTTATTTTTTTTTCAAACAAATCTCACCTAAAATGAAAACACCAAAAGACAAGAACAAAAAGGTACAAATAAAAATCCCGACGTGGATAGGTGGCGAGTCTATTGGGGATTCCAGTAAGAGGGATTAAACCGTTATTCAAGCTTTTCAAAAACTTCTATCTGCTTATGTGTGGATGCTGCATTTACATTTGAATGAATGTGTACTAATGCTTTATTTACCTCACCTTAGTGCTTCACACCATATCTGCCCATGATATTAGTGGTTCACATATGTCATCATTTCCATATAGTGAGACACGATGTATGTGAATGTATGTTGTTTGGTCCCTCCACCAGGAGGCTATCCCGTCGGTGTTTGATTACTGGACTTGTCAGGAGACTAATTCCACGAGGCTCAGGAAAGGCAGCACCAAGATTTGCTCCAGTTGAAAGATCAGATTAACTTCCCATCAAGTAAATTGAGATGATCTGGGGACCTTCATGCCGAAAAGACGCGAGAGTAGCCTAAGATAGGTCAGCCTCTGATAAACCAAATGCGGAGGGAAGTCTCTTCATACCTTCCCATTTCAATTACTTGTAATGTCAATTACTTGTAATTTCATTTCCATTTCAATCTCAATGTAATGGAAAATATAAACAGAATATGTGAACATGCATTCCTTTTCATATCAAGACCTATCATGCTATCCTCATCATCAAAATACCGACGTTCATTTTATGAGAAAACCTAAAAAATGAACACATTATATAGCATGTAATATATCCCGTTTTTCCTGCACTAAGCTACAAAATCTTTTGTGTAGGAAATGATTAGTCCCACATACGATCGAAAGTCCAAAAGGCACTAAGCCCACGATGTACACATACTACAAGTGCTCATCCTGATCCTACTCCTATCTCTCGCGAGGAGTTCTAAGGATTGTGGAATTAAATAACAAAGTTGGTTGTTCTCCTTAAAGAACTAAACAAATCAATTCAGGGTCCACAAATACCCATTGATAAGTTGAGTATCGTTCCCACAGAGAATTATTTAATAAAAATCACCAAGTACTAACCCGTAACCAACTCAATCTTATTTAAACGAATGAATTTCAAATTATATAAATTAAACTACTATTAAATCCCATTAGTTAAATTAAGATTACAGAGATTTAAGATCACAACTTCACCTATTACTTCATTTAAGTTAACACACTTCTCATCAATTATTCTCTATCCCGAATTGTTAATCAAGAACACTAAAGTAGTATTAACCACCTCTCGATGCACTAATACCATATTAACGCTAATCCATAATTAAGATAGAAATCTGCTTAAACACCTTAATCAACTAACCCACTATATCTCTATGTAAATTACAATTGAAGAAGGTTGAAGAATAAGTTCTCTATCCGATTATATGCGATGTCAAGCATATCTCTACCTTAATACTCATCAAGTTTAAGCTATTAACAAAATCCTGAACACATGCTATCATGATCAGATCTAAATCTATACTTCATCTCTCGAGTTCATATAGATTATCACGAGAATTGATGGCCAATCAATTAAACAATTAAGTCCAAATCACAATAGACAATCCTCACGATAGAACATAACAATTGATAACGAAGCATTTTAAAATAAACTACACAATAAGATCCATTGTAATCTCAAACAAAGAATTAGTTCATTGAATTAAAACTAAGAATCCACAATTGAATAATCATTAAAAGACAGAGATAGAAGAAGATAAGAAGATAGAATCTATTGTCTATAGATTTGACGCTTCCTCCTTGCTCCTACTTTGAATCTTTAATGGTCTCCAAGTTGCTTCAATCTCCAAAACTCATTAGAACTAGGGTTTTGATCTAATTTACTCTAATCTAATCTAATGAAATTCTTCCTCTGACTCCTCTAATCCTTGTAATTCTCCTCCTTTATATGTCTCTTTTATATGTATTTAAGTCCTCTTGGAAGTCCTTGAATCAAACAACTCAAATCAATCCTTTTCGACTCAAATTCAATAAAACTACTCATTCTCACAGATAGTAAGCCCCTGCTTGCTATTTGACTTTGTAAATAGCAAGCCCCGCTTATGCTACTGATTTCACGCCCAAGACCCCAAGCCCCGGCTTGCTATCACAGCACAAAAGGGCAATCCCCGGCTTGCCCCCAATCTGCCAATTATTTTTCTACTGGAACCTCCTCTGCTAAAACTGCCATAAAGTTTAAACCGGGAGGAGTTACGGGGCCTGCCACCTATCAAATCGAAGCTATCGACGAGATCTACAACTTTCTTTCTTTGAATTTTGAGAAATAACGAACGGATAAAAGTCGAAATTGGACTGGAAGTGACTGCTATGCAAATAGCCACCCAAAATAATGAAGTTCAACGACGTCCGTTGGTAGAAATGTCATAACTCTTTCATTCGAACTCCAATTGGAATGATTCAAGATGTTCCAGAAAGATAAGAAGATGCTCTACAATGTAAGCCAAGAACATGAAATGAACATAAAAGAACAAACAATATCCGGATTGCTTTTTTTATGCTTTTCCTATCAATTCTTTGCGATTTCCTTGCTTTTCCTTACTAATAATAGCCACACCGCTCCCAAACATATAACCTACAACATGAACACAAAATGCATGAAAAGTAACTAAGACACATGAATATAAGCAACTAATTCAAGTAAGTATAAAACCTACTTATCAAATACCCCCAAACTTAAACCGTTGTCATTCCCCAAGCAACATAAAACATAATGGAATGCAATGCAATGAAATACAACTAATCTATATGCCATTTAATCCAACAATTGATAAAATCAAATATATTCACTCTACCTTAGAGCAATCAAGCAAACACGATAATACTTCATATCAAAACCAATCAACAATTTCCTAGTCAATCATTAAGTCTTAAATTGTTATTATCGGTATATAGTGGTGTGTGCTCCACAACAATGTTAACTCGATATAAAATCAAATTTAACACATAACAAGTCTCTTCAAGGCATCATACAAAAAGTAAACTCAAGAAATCCAAAAATAAGCTAGATCCAACTAAAATCAAACAATTACCAATATCGAGGGTTAACATGGGATACTTATGCTTTATATTTCATCTACGGGCTTTTTTCGCTCTTATTTCCCGCTTTCATTTTTTTTTTCTTTTGTATTTTTTATACACATAGCTATGCAATGTCTTATTCCCTTAGGCTTTTCAATGCTACCTTAACGAGCTTTCTACTACCAACGACTCCCGCACTATTAAGACCTTAGGGCGCTAGGGTGTAAAGACAATCCCCTGGGTTACTTACTCAAGTAACAAAGGCCACAAAACTGTAGACACGCACGCCACTCATACTTTTTTTCATACTTTTTTTAATAGTTTATATATCTCACATATTCCTCCAAACTTAGGTTCTTGTTTAACTTTAGCCATCACTACTTGTTCGTGTCATTCATTCATTTAAACTAGCATTATCCTTTAGAGTCCCATTACGTATCAATTTAAACTCAATCAATCAACAAGATGTTTTTACTGTATATCCTTATTATACCAGGCCAAAATGAAAAAGACACAATTCCTAATAAGAAATCACATCAAAGCTCTAATGGTCGATGACTATACTTGTTCACTCAATCTCAATCTCATCATCGGCAAAATAAACTTAAACTATCAAACAAATTGGACTCATGCAAGACTTAACATAGTAACTAACTATTATTTTTAAATTTTTGAATTTTTTTTTATAATGAACCTAAACTATATTAACAACATATGAAAATAACATAACATAAACATGAAACTAAACATGCAATAACTAACTAAACTAAACTCCCCAAACTTAGCAATTACAATGTCCTCATTGTAAGAATATAGCTAAATAGAAGAGAACTTCCCAGTAATCGCCTAAGCGTGAAGTGATGGTGGTGATGGTGGCGATGATCATTTTCTTATCCATCGAACTTCCAATACCTTCAATGAAGAGAGACAACATGGATTAGATTATAAGAGAACTTATTAAGCAAATTAATTCCTATCTACTAAATAAACTAGTAAAGCATATAAATATAAAAATTCTCGGTTGCTTCCCCCAATTGGCTTGATTTATAGTCTTTCAAACTTTGTGTCCGTCAATGCTATCCAATTCCTCTTCGAAAGTCGAGGAACCCTACATCCATCTAAATAATATAGTTTTTGGTAGGTTCCCATTTGTGATAGCCATTATATTAAAGTCACCTAGCATGCTTTCTTTAGATAAGAATACATTCAAGAACGCCCAACATCTAGGTGTTTTCTCCATCAGGTTCTGCAAATAGATTCTCGCATCGAGGCTTGTTGAGACACAACAATCTCTTCTTCTATCTTCTCCACTTTCATCACACCACGGCTTCAAGTTGTACTCGCTTACGCGTCAAGGAGTATTGCCAACGCATATGACTACCAATCGGACAAGGTTTTGCAAATCTAACCTGATTCTCGAACTGTGGAGGAGAAGGCACTTGAGGCATAAATAACATCGCTTCATCATCGCTGGTTCTCACAATTAGTTCTTTTTACCTACTTTGTTTTCATTATCCCCACGTGTCTCCTCTTTTTTCAACATCTCGTGGCTCATCCAAAGATGTAGATTTGGCTCTGCACTTCATTAATCTCGTAATCCTCATCATAACACCAATTGTTTTGAGGACGGTTGTTCAAGGCTTTGAGTATTTGATCCACACGGTTCTCGCAGATTTTGCCTTGATATCTCTTGATTCTCGAATCGACCGCTTTTGATCAATCCTCCTCTCCTCATTTGATGCTATGAACTTTGACAAGAATTCCTCCAAATTTGACTTTTCTTCTTGTGGAAATGGAGGTTTACATGAAAATTCGTGTGTATGCTGGATTTGAAGCGTAGTATTGGTCTTCATAATCAGAGCTCCATGATTTAATCCGTGATACCCCCAAACTTGATGGTAATTATCAAATGCATACCGATTGAGGTAGTTACCACCATACTCAGATCGGCCAAGATTGATGGTGCATTGATTAATCGGGTGATTGCCAAAGACAATAGTCACACATAAATCGCCATCATTCGACTCATTGGGTCATGATAACGTCCAACTTCCTCGAAAGTTCTTCAATCTGGCTTGACATTATGGAAAGTGTCATGAGTCCACAATCTCCGCCCCCTCGGCCGAAATATGTTCGTGTATGGCCATTGATACGCAAAGTCATCCATGATACCTGGAAAGAGAGAAATATAGGAAGAGAATTAAAAATTAAAATAAAAATGTTTAAATTAAGACTAATTTGATTGAAATTAATATTGGCAAAGAGATATTAAACTAATTCCCCGGCAACGACGCCAAAAAGTTTTTGGGTAAAATCTAATTACGCACAACACGCAAGTATACGTGGTCAACAAGTAATAAAGTGATAAGTTGAGTATCGTTCCCATAAAGAATTATTTAATAAAAATCACCAAGTACTAACCCGTAACCAACTCAATCTTATTTAAACGAATGAATTTCAAATTATATAAATTAAACTACTATTAAATTCCACTAGTTAAATTAAGATTACGGAGATTTAAGATCACAACTTCACCTATTGCTTCATTTAAGTTAACACACTTCTCATCAATTATTCTCTATCCCGAATTGTTAATCAAGAACACTAAAGTAGTATTAACCACCTCTCGATGCACTAATACCGTATTAACGTCAATCCACAATTAAGATAGAAATCCGTTAAACACCTTAATCCACTAACCCACTATATCTCTATGTGAATTAAAATTGAAGAAGGTTAAAGAATAAGTTCTCTATTTGATTACATGCGATGTCAAGCATATCTCTACCTTAACATTCATCAAGTTTAAGCTATTAACAAAATCCTGAACACATGCTATCATGATCAGATCTAAATCTATACTTCATCTCTCGAGTTCATATAGATTATCACGGTAATTGATGGCCAATCAATTAAACAATTTAGTCCAAATCACAATAGACAATCCTCATGATAGAACATAACAATTGATAACGAAGCATTTTAAAATAAACTACACAATAAGATCCATTATAATCTCAAACAAAGAATTAGTTCATTGAATTAAAACTAAGAATCCACAATTGAATAATCATTAAAAGACATAGATAGAAGAAGATAAGAAGATAGAATCTATTGTCTGTAGATTTGACGCTCCTTCCTTGCTCCTACTTTGAATCTTCAATGGTCTCCAAGTTGCTTCAATCTCCAAAACTCATTAGAACTAGGGTTTTGATCTAATTTACTCTAATCTAATCTAATGAAATTCTTCCTCTGACTCCTCTAATCCTTGTAATTCTCCTCCTTTTATATGTCTCTTTATATGTATTTAAGTCCTCTTGGAAGTCCTTGAATCAAACAACTCAAAACAATCCTTTTCTTGACTCAAATTCAACAAAAACTACTCATTCACAAGGCATAGGCAAGCCCCACTATTTGTTTTTGTAAATAGCAAGCCCCAGACTTGCTACATATGCAAAGCACAAAAGGGCAATCCCTACAAAAGGGCAAGCCCCGCCCCTCAATCTGCCAATTATTTTTATGTTGAACCTCCTCTGCTAAAACTGCCATAACTTTTAAACCTGGAGGAGTTACGGGGCCTGCCACCTATCAAATTGAAGCTATCGACGAGATATACAACTTTCATTCTTTGAGTTTTGAGAAATAACGAACGGATGAAGGTCAAAATTGGACTGGAAATAACTGCTATGCAAATGACCACCCAAAACAATGAAGTTCAACGACGTCTGGATTGGTAGAAATGTCATAACTCTTTCATCCAACTCCAATTGAATGATTTAAGATGTTCCACAAAGCTAAGAAGACGCTCTACAATGTAAGCCAAGTTCCAAGCTAAGAACATGAAATGAACATAAAAGCACAAATGATATCCGGATTGCTTTTCTTTTCGTTTTCCTACCAATTCTTTGCGATTTCCTTGCTTTTCCTTACTAATAGTCGCTGACACTGCTCCCAAACATATAACCTACAACATGAACACAAAATGCATTAAAATTAACTAAGACACATGAATATAAGCAACTAATTCAAGTAAAAGATATCAGATAAGTAGGTATAAAACCTACTTATCACCCATTCAAACTGAAGCCTCTTTATAGGGAGGAATCCAGGGTCCGGACAGAGATGTCCCAGCACCCGAGTCTCATAATGAGAAGTCCAACAAAACCCTGAAATAACCCATCTTAAAAAAGATCAAGACACTGGTGATATTCAGAAGAAGGTTCTACAAATGGAAGAGACCATTCGGTCAATTAAAGGGATTGGAGCGCATGAGAGCGTTTCCTATTCAGACCTTTCCATCTTCCCTGGGGTTCATTATCTTGAGAAATTTAAGAATCTTGACTTCGAGAAATACGATGGATTGGGAGATGCTTATACCCACATAAATGTGTTCATTGGAGAGCTTGGATCCTATGCCAAGAATGAAAAGCTTAGAATGCAGCTATTTCAGAAAAGTCTGATTGGAGAAGCCAGATCATGGTACACCAGATTGGATAACTCCAAAATTCAAAGTCGGGAGGAGTTAGACCATGCTTTCCTCACCAATATAGCTTTCAAACTCGGATGGCTCTCAGATCGTATCAAATTACCAAGGTTAAGAAGCAAGTCAATGAGTCATTCAGAGAGTATGCCCAAAGATGGAGGCGTTTCGCTGCTCAAGTTATCCCATCCATAATGTAGACCTGAGATGGTGATGACCTTTATAAATATTCAAGAAGCTTCATTTTATGAGAGGGTCCTAGGCGAATAGGAAAACCATTCTCGTAAAATGATTAAGCACTTGAGAAATGGCAGAAATGGGATTGAAGTTTGGGAAGATTCAAGACCTCGCCGCGTTAAAAGTCGTAGCAGAGCATATCCAGTCTAGAAGTTATGGGAACAACCCCTGGAGGGTCCATAAGAAGAAAGAAGAGGATGTTTCTCGATACTTCAAGGGCAAACACAAAGGCAACCCTTTTTAAGCATCGTCTTCAAATTCCCCTTGCCAAAAGGTGGAGAAACAAGATGCTCAAGAGTGTTCACACCCTTAGAGGACTAACTCAAAATATTTTCAAACTTCTAACAAACTCGTAAGAAAATCACTCATCTCCTTCCACCACCCAATCTAAGTGGAAAGGGTTTCAATCGAGCAAGAAGTGTGCTTACCATTCGAACTCCAGTGCCATGAAACTCAAGATTGTTGGGCTCTTAAGCATAAGATCCAGACATAATAGACAAGCAGTGAGATCGTGGCTACCAAGCCCGAAAGCAACCACATGTTCAAGACAACCTCTCCTTAACACAAGGAAGAGGATGTTAACATGATTAATAGAGGCAACGAAGAGAACTCCAAGTACCTCAAATATTTGGTGGTTCTCCCCAAACTAGCAAAGATAATTCTGACAAGTGGGATTATTCAGAGTTCCAGTTCATGATGGAACGTGAATTACAGTCTCTTGGCGAATAAGTTAATCAACTGGCAGAACTGGTGATTCATCAACACTAAGTCACACAACAGTTGCTCAGTCAGAAGCATGCTAGTCTCTCTCTCTCTTATCACAAAGACTCCAACACTCACCCAAGAAAGCAAAACCTTGGAGGAAATGCTTGATAGAAAAGCAAGAGCTCAAGCCCATCGGGACTTTTTCAAAGGGAATTCACCTAGTTAGGCCAACCGATGGAAGAAATATTACAGATGTTGATTAATGAGGGAAAAATCACAACACAGCTACCTCTAGTCAACCCACGCTCAAAAAGGTTTGATGCTACTGGAGTATGTCAATACCACTTCCATTCTCGCGGTCACAACACTGAAGAATTCTGGGCACTCCATCATCTTATACAAAACATGATTGATAGTGGTGACCTACAAATGGCAGACAATGATACCGTATCACTTGAGAGTGGACATACATTTCCTCCAAAATCAAAAAGATGGAAGGAGATCATAGCAGTTATATCTTCTGAGGCAGATTTGGCTGCCATATCATTTATAATTCAACCCATCAAGCTCAAAGGAGTTGAAAACCCTTTGAAGGTGGCTGCACCAACACCACTCATATTGCTATTAAGTCCACATCATACTGTCATCAGCCTCAAGAAAGTCCCATAGAATTATGGAGAGGTTGAAGGATCAACATCGAACACAACTAATGCGGATCCAAGGAAAATCCATCAGATTCCCTCAACGGTGATGAGGCCAATCATCGATCTAAGGGAAAGTGCCCAAGGAGAAAATCTAAGAATTCCTCCATCATATGGGATATAATGAAGCCAATGTGGTTCAAAACATGAAAGAAACACCACAACAGATATCTATTCTAGACTTGGTTTTCTTTTGTAAGACCACCGAAAGGTCTTAATCAGGATATCGGAAGAAGCCCACTTGCCAAAGATAGTGGATGTAGAAAAGTTCCATCATCCGGTAGATCACATTTTCAACAAAGAATGTGATATCCTTCACCGATGATGACATACCTTCCAAGGGATGGGTCATTGCACATATCGTTGATGTCTTTTTGGATATGGCCTGGAGGAGTGGTAATAGATGGACGATCATCCCAACCATCCGCCCCTATGCCACATTGGAAAGAATGAAGATCAATCTCAACAAGATGCAAAGAAGCCACACAATCATCAAAGCTTTTGATGGATCTCTAATAAATGTTATCTGGAGAGATAGAATTACCAAAGGGAATTCGGTCCACATACATTTTAAATATCCTACAAAGTGCTCAAAATCACTATAGGATATAATTTACTATTAGGAAGACCTTGATACATATGGCGGAGCCGTCCCATCCACTCTTCATCAATAACTCAAGTATATCATCAACAGTAATCTGGTCACTGTCAATGTTGAACCAGAGTATCCTGTCCAAAGTGATATACCTCTTATCAATTTTAATGACGAAGTTGAGCCTGTCAGCTTCCAAGCCCTTGAGGTGAGCAACACTCACTATCAACCCATTGGGGCTCCCACTTCGAAACCCATAGTTTCATCCGAGGTAATGTCGGTCACTCAAGAAATGATATCCTTTGGTTTCCAACTTGGACAAGGGTTAAGAAAGGATCAACAAGGAATCAAATGCCCAATTCAAGTTCCCAGCCAGACATGGAATGTAAGACCCCAAATTTTTATAAATAAAATTGAATTTCCTCTATTAATTATTTTAAAATAGTAAGGGGTGGATTTGATTAATGTGGTTAGTTATGAGTAAAATGTTCAAATTTTACAAAATAAGCAATTGGTTATAAAATATTCATTGTTGTTAGGAAATATTCGCTTGGTCGTGGAATATTATTGTTGTCGGAGAATATTCGTATGACGATGCAACCATTTATGGGCCCCATAAATGAAAAATTGTTTGATGGAAAAATAACAAGTATGATTTTTATTAATAACGACGTAATTGTTACCAAGTATTACCATTGAATAATTCACGTGGTTAAAGTACAATAATACGCTGTCGCATTAAGAAGTATACTGCAGTATTGCATAATATTTTTTTTGGATTATTGATTCTTACGTAAGAAGGCACGACTCAATAATTGTTACAGTAATTACTATTCAATATTTTATTTTATTGAGTCAATAATTGCTACGTTGATATTTTATATTATTGTTAATTTAATAATTGTCACTGCACAATATTTTCCATTATCATATCAATAATTCATATTATTTGAATAATATTATTAGATAACATTATTGGCAATGTCTAAGGAAGTTCTGTCTAGGAAAGGGGTTTGGTCACTTAATTGCGCGCTAGTAAGGAGAAATCCTTATCGAAAAGCCCCCTCTTTCCTGGGAACGACCTGGTTGTCATTATTGTGATTATGTAATATTATTTATAAATAATTAATTATTGATTTATATGATAAGGAAATATTTATTTTATGTGGATATAAATGAAGGAATTAATGCTTTGAGATGTTTTATCAAGATTTTTTCGTAAATGAAGGTATTAAAAATCACCCATATATGGATTTCGGTCACTTTTTGTTTGAAATTTGGAAAAATTTTCTTCTACAAAGTTGTAGAGAATTAAATTTTATATAGAATGGACATAAGGTTCATACTTTTTTGATTAAAGGGCTATTTATTATGAATTATTGAAGTTTCTGAAATAAATGTTTTTATTAAAAAAAACATGGGTGGGCCCCACTCTTGTCCTTTGTTGGTGAAATGTGTTGATTTTTTTTTCAAAAGTGGTGTGCTTCAAAGATGGAGTGCTAAGAAAAAGCCTCCGTAGGTAATTTTTGTCAGCTTTGGTGTGCCACACTTTTCCTATAAATAGGGTGCTTAGTTAGAATTGAAAATCACAAATGTAATCGTAAGTTTTTCTTTATAATATCGAGCGTATTTTTGTGAGCATTTAGATACTTTGAGAGTTGATAAGCGCAGCAAGTTTTTTTAGCATTATATCCGATATTTCAATCGTAAGTACTATTCTTTCGAGGTAAGGGATGTTATTTTCTTCAGAAATGATGTTATTTCTTTCAATATCATTATACCAAAATATTGGTATGAATTTTATTGTGAAATTTTTACCTTTTGTGTTCGGGGTTACTATTCACGATACGACACTATTCATGTTTACTTACACTATTCACGATCACGACACTTATTCATAGAAAAATAAAATTTTCTTCTTTGTCCAAGATGTCTATTATGGTTACTATCTTTGATCAGATCCATGTTTTGATCGTCATTCTTGAATTTTACTCCACTATGGTTTATTATGGAGTATTTTTGAACTTGGATTATCTAAAGTACGAATCCCTAATCTTTGTCCTTTTATCTCACTGAATTCGTTTTTTTAAAATATTTTTCATCATCCTCAGCCGTAAATGATGATATAACTGAATCTCTTTGGCCTGTAGTGCAAAAGATAAATGATTACATGATGAATATCTTTGGCCCATGGTGCAAAGATGGATAGTGTTGAGATAAATACGACCAACCCGGTGATACAAATGAATATCTTCGCTCAGAAAGTGCAAAGATGAATATCGATTGATGTCACAGGATAAAATATCGATGATGGACTTTTAAATCATGTAAGATAGTAAATTTCATTCTCTACTTAACTCTTCTAATGAATTGTTATTTTCATTTGCTGTAATATTGATCTAAAACTTGTTGTCCATTATATTTTATCTAGTTTATTGAAGGCTAACGATAATTTTTCTACATTATCTTAGTCATAATATTCTTTATCGGGCTAGTTGAGCTCACACTTTTCTTTTTTATTCTCTTAGAGGCGAGAATATAACAGAACTAGTCGGGTTGTGGAGTGATATTTCATGGAAGTTGTTTTAGTAGTCCTCACTATTTTGTAAAATAGTGTATCAATATTTCTAATGAGGACTTATTTGAGTGTGGATATTATCTAGAAGATAATATTTGTATTTAAACTCATAGTATATTTGTTGTCGTATTTTGCACGCACCATCAGTAATAATGAAGTTGTAGTTATTTTATGTACCATGTATTTGGCACTCGTAATGACTTTTGTGGACCTATTTTGGGGCGCTACATAGAAGGTCAACTAGGCTACCCTCTAGGTCCATTCACAGAACCCGCATGCTATACACCGATTCCTTCATCTACAAGGTGCATGCCTAAACATACACATGTTAACTCAGTACGCTTCTAAAAAATAATTCATGTTGATGTATGGGTATGCTATTTCTTATGCCGATACCGATTAAAGGAAAAGAAGTCCCGATATCGCACTCCACGTGGAGGAAAGGAATCAAAGGCACAAACAAGACATTAAGAGGTGGTTATCAAGATGAATTTCAAAGAACATACCGAGGGTATGAATAAGGATATCTTAGATGACGACTACTCTTGTCGCGGCCATCATTCAAGAGAAGGAGGACGACATCGCCCCTTTATCACAAATTGTCCCACTAGGACTCGACCCTCAGAATTGGAGCAAAGACTTTGCATTTTCCGGTAGGGTAAAAAGGGCGTAAAATCCTCTCCGCCTCTATAGATAGTAATAATCGCTTACTTTTGTCGCATAATATTAGCAGCTTGTTTTTGTCATGCCATGCTAACACTCAGTATGATTAAACAAAGCTTTCATACATTAAGTGAAAGCATTTTGTTTCGTGACTATAAAGTTAGATATGCCTAAACTTGCTAATGGAGTGCCTATTCTTCACAAGGATAGAAACTTTGATGTAAAGTTGGACTCTAACTTAATGGAGATTGAGCAAGAGGACTATGAGGTGCCTCAGAGATCAAAGAATGGTTCAAGACAAAACTAAGCCAAATCTTGATCAAACCACCCTTTAACCTCATAACCTCAGAAAACCCCAAACAAATCCAGATCATGCAGACCTTACCCCCTAGCCAAAGGAATGACATGGTTACTCTATCGACCCAATTCCGTGATGTGTTTGTATGGTCTCATGAAGACATGATCGGCTTTGTTAATCGACATCGCCATTCATCGCCACCCATCAAAGAGGGATTCAAGCCAATAAACAAAAACTCAAAGCGATTAAAACCTGAGTGGAGTTTAAAAGTCAAGGAAGAAATTGTAAAACAATTTCAAGCTGGCATCATCATGGTATCAATATACCCTTAGTGGCTATCCAACATAGTCCCCTGCATCTAAACCCGAGGGAAGGTGCGAGTATGTGGATTACAGGGATCTTAACAAAGCTTGTCTTAAAGATAACTTTCCTGCACTATTCATCCACATACTCATTGACAATACACCAAGTATTTACATGTACTCTTTGTCGACCGCTTTGCTAGGTATCACCAAATCATGGATGTTGAAGAGGATCGTGGAAGACAACATTTATCACCCTCGGGGAATCTTTTACTACAAAAGGTTGTCATTCTACCTCATCAATGCCGGAGGTACTTTATTAGCGAGCCATGATGGCTCTTTTTCATGATCTAATGTATAAAGAGATAGAAGTCTATGGGATGACATCATTGTCAATTCCCAAAGGGAAGAAGACCACATAGACCATCTCAAAAGCTCTTCAATCGCCACGTAAGTATAACATGAAGCTAAATCCGGCCAAGTGCTTCTTCGCATCAAATCGTGCAAGTTGCTAGGATTTCTCGTGAAGCCACAAAGGCATCGAGCTAGATCCTACAAAAATTCAAGCCATTATCGAAATACCCATACCCCGCATAGAGAGGGAAATATGGGGATTTCGGGAAGAATCAACTTCATCACCGATTCATCTCCCAACTCACAAAGAACTCTATGAACCTATCTTCAAGTTGTTATGAAGGACTACTCCAAGAAATGTAACAAAGAATGTCAAAAGCCTTCCTTTCCATCAAAGAGAAACTAATCAAAGCTCCTCAGATTGGTACCTTATATGGATGGTGTTCCCCTATTTATGTACCTATTAATCAATGACAATGCCATGGGTCGCATATTGGGACGTAAAGATGATAGAGGCCAAGAAAGAGTTATCTATTACCTCAAAGAAGAGATTCAAAGATCGCGAGTACAAGTATACCTCGATTGAGAAAACTTGCTATGCTTTAGCATGGGCTTCAATGTGATTACAACATTATCTCCATGGTCACACAACCCATCTCATATCTCGTGATGGATCCTCTTAAGTATGTATTCATCAAACCCATGTTGAATTGTCGATCGTCTAAATGGCGCTTGATCTTCCAAAGAATTTGACATCATCTACGTGACTCAAAAGTCCATCAAAGGTCAAGGAATCATGGATCAACTTGCCGTCGCACTACCAAGGATTTCAAACCCTTGAAACATATTTCCACGATGAAGAGGTAATGACAATTCAAGAACACCATCATGACAATAAACCCCATCATGGAGGATGTATTTCGATGGAGCTGTAAACATGGAAGGTGCTAGAGCTGGAGTAGTTCTAGTGTCCATTTCGGGAGAAAAATATCCCATTGCCATCAAATTATAGTTTGTCAACACCAACAACACAGCTGAGTATGAAGGCTGTATAATGGGGTTGAAGATAGGCCAATCCATGGGGGTCAAAACTGCTAATCTGCCTTTTGAGATTCTCGAATCGGTAATCGATAAACCACTAGGGTCTCGCCATACCAAAGAACTACATTTGTCGCCTTTACCACTCAGTAAGTTATTCAGATGGCTTCTGAGTTTGAAGAAATATCCTTCCTCCATATTCCTCGGAACAGGAATGACTTTGCTGACGCACTAGCAACTTTATCCTCCTTGATCAACATACTTGAGAAGAGAAGCATTCAAAATATCATAGTTGCCCATCAAAAGGCATCAGCCTACGGAATTACATCGAGAAGTATCGGATGAGTCGCCTCCCATCCAACGCCCTTGGTATCACTCTATCAAAGAGTATCTCATGATGGATCTACACCCACCGAGGTGAGTCAAGTCGAAAGAAATGGATCCATCGAATGGCCATGAAATTCTACTCCGAGGCAGAGACGCACTCTACAAAAGAGATGCAGGATCAGGCCTTCTTAGATGCCTAGACAAAGGCCAAGCTCAGAGACTCATGGATGAAATCCATGGTGGAGTTTGCGGCCCACACATGAGCGGCCCTCTACTTGTCAAGAAGATCCTACGAATAGGGCATTTTTGGCTCTCTCTCAAAGCTGACTGTGATGATCACATCAAGAGATGTTATCAATGCCAAATTCATGTGAATGCTATCCACGCCTCCAATGGAGCTCCATAATACGAGTTCACCCCGCCCTTGTTAATGTGGGAATGGATGTGATCGAGCCCATCGAGCCCAAAGGCAAAGAATGGTCATCGGTTTATCTTCACCATGATCGACTACTTCACTAAGTGGGTAGAAGCAACCTCTTCTCCCAGGGTTACTAAAGAGGTGATCATTGGTTTCATCTGAAAAATGTCATTTATCAATACGAACAACCGTGAGGTGATTGTATCAAACAATGCCAAAAGCCTCAACAACCAAAATGATGGTGGAGTTATGCAAGAATTCCACATCAAACATCTCAACTCCATCATCTATCGTCCAAAGATGAAAGGTATTGTTGAATCGACTAATAAGAATATCAAAAGATCATGCAAAGATGTCCGCCAATCACACAGATGTCTTGACTTGTTGCCTCCCGACTTATTAGCCTACGTAACAACATCAATGCACACTTCCAATCGGGGCAACCTCCTAATCATTAATCTATGGAATGGAAGCAATGCTCCCTTAGAGGTGGAAATGGAATCCTCAGAGTGTTGATAGACGCCACCGGATGAAGACCAATGGTTACAAGATCGCATCACCAATATTCTTTAATAGATAAAAGGTGGGCCACATCCATCTTCCATGGTCATTATACCAACAGAGGATCACCAATCCTACAACAAGAAAGTCCGGCTATAGAAATTCAAAGAACACGACTTGGTTTTGATGAAGGTCCTCGACAACCAAGATCAATCTAAAGGAAAATTCACCCCAAACAGGGAAGGCCCGCTTGTTGTTAAGGAGGTATCGCCAGGAGGAGCCCTCAGATTACAAGAGAGATGGATGGCGAGGAATTTCCATAACTCATCAACTCGCATAATCGTAAAATGGTATTATGTCCGGTTTACCTACAAACCAAAGATCCTGTTTTGGATCATCGATCCATCACCAATTCTGTGTTTTCAAATCCTTTCTCATTATATACAATCCTTACAACTTCGTATAAAACACTTCTTTACAACTTCAGCTTTGTCCCACCAGGATAAAACACTTACTCACAACTTCAGCTTTATCCCATTAGGATGAACTATGCACTGATCTCCTAATACACTAGAGTAGTAGGCAAACCATTTTATTGTCTCGCCTAACTACGTAAAAAAAAAAAAATCTCTCTACACCCTCTTTACCACATACAACTTTTAACCTTTCAAAGCTAGGTTGAACTACGCAGACCGATCTCCCCTCATCAATGGGAGTATGTAGGCGCCCATTCACAAAGGCTTGGTCTCACCCTTACCAAAAACACAAAACCCTATCAACAAGATCGGATCATCCTTCAAAACTTTCAAACCAATCCATAAGAGATGGATCTACTTGATCTCCCTAATACATGGGAATACATCAAGTGACCATCTATAAGCGCTTAAACCACACTTCATCGGCTTAGACCACGTAATGGAACTACCCGGTCTCCCCACACAAATAGAGAAAAACCGGTGACCATCTAAGTCATGCTATTGAATCCTCAAAGAGAAACACCAATCCATAAGAGATGGAACTACCGGTCTCCTCCATACAAGGGAGTACCAACGACCATTTGTGGCAAACTTTCAGAGAGAAAGCCACAATCCTCTCCATAACCACATTCAAAAAACTAGTCCCAAGATGTAAGACCCCAACTTTTATGAATAAAGAATAATTTTCTCAAATATATTTTTGAATATTACAAAGCGTGGATTTGATATAATGTTATACTCAGGTAATATTTACAAATTTTGCAAAGTAAGCAAGTGGTTATATAATATTCGATTGGTTTGGATTCGCTTTTAATGGGAATATTCAGATGATTTATGGCACAATCATTGGTGGACCCCACAATGTAAGTATTGTCATAGTTAGAAAAACGACATAATTATCTTTTATAAAAAATAACGGCGGAAGTTTTACCGTTAAACCGCTGAACTACCCGAGTAGTAAAAGTACAAGAATACGCGCGGTTGCATGAAAGAAAGCACACGATATTGATTATTGATGCTTACGTGAGAAGTCACTTAGTTATACTCAATTATCACTATAGTAATTGTCGATCATATCTCTCATATTATTAATTCGATTATTGTCACAAGATCATCTCGCATAATATGATATATTATTAAATCAATAATTGAGATGACAAAGTTATTCATATTATTAAATTACAATATTTACAATGTCTAGAAGTTCACAAGGAGAGGTATGGTCATCTAATTACGCTACCAATAAGGAGAAATCCTTATCTGAAAGCCCCTCTTTCCTGGAACGACCTGGTTGTTAAATATCGTGAGTTATAATATTAATGATGAATAAGTTCGTGTTGATTAAAGATGAAATTGATAGTTCCATCAGGTTGAAATTATTAGTGTTAGTGGAAATCGACATTTATTCGATATTAATTGATGTCTGGAAGTTTTACTGACCAGTAGGGTAATTACTCGGATAAATGAGCAATTAATTGCTATTAATTCACATGATTATAACTATTTATTCACATGTGTGTACTATTGATTCACATTCGTGTACTATTAGGGGAGTTGGTGCAAGATTGATAATACTTGTATGACTAAGTTAAAAATGGAGGTATAGATGGAAGTACTATACTATAATTTGTATTTTCACATGATTATAACTATTGATTCACATGATTGAACTATTGATTCACATTATTTATTTATTATTAGGGAGGTGGGCAAGTTTAATAATACTTGCAGGACTAAATTAAAAATGAAAAAAAGTTAAAGGTATTGTATCAGAATATTTTAAGCCCCAAAACGTGCAATTATTAAAACTATATTTTCCTATAAATAAAGCTCATTCTTCCTTTATTTCTCACCAATTCACTAAAGCTTTAGAGCAATTATTATAGAGAGAAATTATAGAGAGAAAGAAGAAGAGAAGTCTACTACCTCACTATTCTAATATCCAGCTTTCTTCTAAGGTAAGGGGTATTATTTCTTTCAGATTCATGAAGAGAGCTTCATATTTCATTCTTTATTATTATGTTGAATAACTCGCTTCATGCAAAGTACCGCATACATGGTGAAATTCTTCCGTTATTCCATTCTTTATTATTATGTTGAATAACCTCCTCTACATAAAGTACCGCATACATGGTTAAATTCTTCTCATATTCCATTCTTTATTATTCGTTAGAATATCCTCGTCTGTAAGGATTATGCTAGACTTCGGGTTCCATTCTTTATTATTATATTGAATAACCTCGTCATGCGGCTCTATCACATGCATGGTGAATTTTTGTTATTCCATTCTTTATTATTCTCGCTGAATATCCTCGTCTGCGCGGATTATGCTAGACTCGGTTCCATTCTTTATTATTCTGCTGAATAACCACGCATGCGGCTATCATATGTATGGTGAATTCTTCATTATTACATTCTTTATTATTCTCATTGAATATCCTCGTCATGCATGGATTACGCCGAATTCGGTTCCATTCTTTTTATTATTCTATTGAATAACTCGCCTATGTGGATTATCACATGCATGGTGAATGATCCTTCAATTCATTCCTTATTAAATTATGGAAATGATATGTCTACGCTGGATTACCGCACGGCGGGTGAAAATCCATTTGCGCTTCATATATTCTATGATACTCATTTGTTAAAGATTTGGTTTCTATAGTCCATAAAATTAGTAGAATATCCTCGATATTTGCACTTCATCCCAAGATCTTTTCATGGAAATATTCTTCCGAGCATTCTTGAATTTTACTCCACAAAGTAAAGATCATGTCGATAATTTGACGTAATTGATTTCAAGATAAATTAACTTATAAATCTTTAAAATTTATTCTCGAACTTGTTTTATTGAATTATTATGTCATCATCATCATCCTCATGCTTTTATTGTGATGAAAGTCATCTTTGCTTACGTGCATAGATGGACTTGGTATGATTATGACTGTGGATTCTATAATCATGACTCGTAATGTTATAAATGATGTGGTAAAAGTCCTCAAGAGTCTCAGTAGTGCATCGATGGACAAGTTGTTGGTATGATTATGACCAAGGATTATTTGGTATAGTCATGACCATTGATGATTTAATGAATATCCTCGCCCGAGAAAGTGTGGATGACTGATGATGTGGTTTATTTATTGTCGAGTCTCAAATGATAAAAATTGATGAAAACATTTTAAATCATAGAGAGATAGTTGATATCATGCTCTACTCGACTCTTCTAATGGATTGCTTATTCCACGCAGCTTAAACTTGATGTCTATTGTATTTTATCATTTAACATTGTTGAAGACTAATGATAATTTATTCTCGCATTATCTTAGTCATAATATTTCTTATCGGGCTAGTCGAGCTCACCCTTTCTTTCACATCGTTCTCTTCAGAAATGAGAACGTAGCCGGACTAGCTCGGGAAATGGAGTGATGGTCCAAATGATAGCATTAGTAGTCCCTCACTATTCTATAAATAAGTGTGACAATAAATGTAATGAGGACTCCATTGAGTGTGGATATTGTCTAGATGACAATATTCTTATTAAAACTTTTAGATTATGTTTTGTCGATTCTACACGAATCGTTGTATAATTAAGTTGTATTTGAATTTTGTACCATGTATTCAAGGCACTCAAGATGAGTGATGTATACCTATTTTGGGGGCGCCACAACAGGTATCAAAGCTTAGGATATGATCCCTCGGCCGAGATGTGAGACAAGAACTAGGAGGGGAGAGACGGGAAATCTTTCACTAGTATGACCTACCTAAGTTTATTTGTTATTTAATTGGTCACCGAGTATAGGGATAATATGTGATATGTTAATTAACCCTTGTTTTGTGGCGTATTTTGAAAATGGCATCCAAAATGTTGAGATAAACAATGAAGCACATGAGACCGCTGAGTCACCACAGATTAATGCCTGTGATAATGTGCAACAGAAGACAATAATCCTCATATAAATAATAACACCGATGAAATAGTGAACGATGGAATGTTCAGAGGCTTTATGCAATTCATGCAACATCAAGCGAAAGCGGCTCCTGTCCAAAATGCAGGTGGAAACACCGACAACTCTTGACGGCCACCGCTAAGCGCTTCAAGGAGCTGGGACCACTGGAGTTTTTTGGAAAGCCAAAACCACTTAAGTCGGAGACACGGATAAAGAATATCAACAAGATATTTGATATCTTGGGATGCTCCGAGGAGCAAAAGGTTCCCTTTTCCACCTTTATGTTAGTGCAGAGGCGCATTACTCGGTGGAAATCAGAAAGCGTACTCAACCTCGCCAGCATCACTCAAAATGTCTTGGAAGAAGTTCCAAGAGTCGCTCAACGACAAGTACTTTCCCGAAAGTATTCGCTCATGAAGGAGGTAGAGTTCATCAAGCTTGAGCAAAACAATACGACCATGGCGCAAAGACGGGCTAAGTTTGCCGAAGTTATCTCTGTTTCATATCCCACTTGGTTGATAATGAGGAGAGAAATGACGCGATGTTTCTAAGAGGTTTGAAACCCGAGATACGCCAATACCTATTTTTCACAAACTATGTTTGTATTCGGATGTTGTGAATAGGGCTCAGCTTATCGAGCGCGATAATGAGTCAACCTAACCAAGAGAGAGCAACCGACAAGTCGATAATACCAAAGGGTAGCGAAATATCAAGTGGTGACAACAAACGTGAGGGAATCAACATGCCGTAAATGATAAACACTTCTAAGGTAATCATGGCCAAGACAATAAGAGTGGACATTTCAAGAAGAGGAGATTCAACAAGGATGGAAAGACGCCAAGACCAAAGACCGTTGTTAAGAAGGAGAACGACCACCGGTCAGATGTTACAAATATGGAGGGAAGGACATATAAGTCCAAACCGCATCGATGCAATCCAAAGCGTGTTATAATTGTGGAAAAGAAGGTCACCTAGCCCGATTTTGTCGCATGCACCAAAGTCAAGTCCACCGGGATGGAGGCATCAAAGGGGTGTCCTGCATAAGACAAAACCAGAGTTCAAAGGAGAGCGCTTTGTCGAACCTCCCAAAAAGTGAGGAATCCGAACGAGGTGATCACGGTAAGCTAATCATAAACTCTAAACGTTTATACTTTATTTGATACCGCCTCTACCAATTCCTTTATTTCTCCTACTTGCGCCAACGCTTTGAATTTGACTCGAGAAATTAGACTTTGACTTATCTATTGAAACTCCGCTGGGAGAAACCTTCATTACATCCACGCTTTATAAGTCTTGTTTGATTCAAATCGTTAACTGCTACATTTACCTCGATCTTATTTCCTTGAAAATACTTGATTTGATGTGATTTTAGGATTGATTGGTTAACTACTCATCATGCTAAAATTGATTTTTTTCGTAAGGTCATTAGCTTTCATATTCCTAACCAACCTATTATGCTAATTCAAGCAACCAAACCACTAAAATCAATCACCGCTATATCAAGTCATAAAGCTATTCGCTTATTGAAAAATGGATGTCAAGCTTTCTTAGCCCATGTCACGGATTTAAATAAAAATATCGATTTGAATGATATTTCTATTGTTAATAAATTTCCGACGTATTCTCAAGAACTTCCCTGCTACTACCCCCGAGAGCGTGAAATTGAATTTGTATCGACCTTCAATCCTAAGCACAAAACCCATTTCCAAAGCCCCATATCGAATGGCTCCTATCAACTTCGTGAGTTAAAACCCAACTACATGAATTGTTAGACATCTGTTTCATTCGTCCCTAAGACGCCTCCTCGGGGTGCTCCTGCTCAATTCATAAAGAAGAAAGATGGAAGTATGCGACTTTGTATTGATTTATCGGGAGTTGAATCATGTCACCATCAAAATAGGTACCCATCACCTCCCATTTATTTATGACCTGTTTGACCAATTGCAAGGAGCCAAATTCTTTTCAAAGATCGATATTTGTCCGGATATCATCAATGAAGATTAAAACCGATGACATTCCAAAGATCGCTTCGTAACTCCTAAGACGAGCATTATGAATTCTTAGTCATGTCTTTTGATCGACTAATGCTCCGCCGCCTTCATGGATATGATGAACCGAGTATTCAAGAATATTTGGATCACTTTGTGGTCGCCTTTATTGATGACATCCTCATATACTCCAAAACCCGCGAAGACCATGAGCAACACTTGAGGTCGATACTCAAAAGCTTCAGTGAAAACAAGCTTTATGCCAAGTTGAAGAAATGCGAGTTCTAGCTTGAGGAAGTTGCATTCCTTGGGCACGTGATATCAAATCATGGAATATCCGCTGACCCGCAAGAAAGATCAAGCAATTCAAAGTCGGGAGCAACCTAAGTCAAGTGATCAAGCACGTAGCTTTTCTCGACTTAATGGGTTATTATCGAGAGATTCATAGAAGGGTTTTCTCGAATCACTACTCCATTAACTCAGCTGACTCGAAAAGATACAAAATTTGGTTGGTGCGAGGAATGCGAAAAGAGTTTTCAAGAACTCAAGAGGAGACTCATTTTAGCACCTGCTCGACAAATACCATCCGCCTTGAGGATTTGTCATCTATGATTGATGCTTCAGCAAAGGGTTAGGATGTGTTCTCATGCAACATGGGAAAGTCATAGCCTATGCCTCTCGATAACTCAAAGAATATGAGAGGAATTATCCTACTCATGATCTAGAGTTGGCAACAGTCGTTTTTAGGCTTAAGATTTGGAGTCATTACCTGTATGAAGAGAAGGTGAAGATCTATACGGATCATAAAAGCCTTAAATATTTCTTGACTCAAAAGGAACTCAACATGTGGCAACGACGATGGCTTGAGTTGTTGAAAGATTATGATCATACCAACCAATACCATCCCGAAAAGTGAACGTAGAGTCGACACATCGAGTAGAAGATCATATCACGTGCACGAGTGTAATATTGTCAACGCAAAGACCCATTTTGTATGACTTGAAAGGATGGAAATAGAGTCAAAGACTCTAGGACCCATGTGATGATGGCGAATATAGGAGTGGAACCGACTTTAATCGATAAAGTTAAAGCTGCTCAAACTACAGACCTGGAGCTGATGCGTATGAAGAAGAAAGTGCAAGAAGGTGCTATTTCAGAAGAAAGAATCGATGAAGAAGGAATACTTCGAGTTAACTCCAAACTTTATGTTCATAATGATTCTGACTTGAAGTATAAAATCATGATGGAGGCGCACAACACACCGTTTGCAATCCATCTTGGGAGTACCAAAATGTATCATGATCTTCGACATACATTTTGGTGGAGCAATATGAAGTGAGAGATAGCGGGTTTATCTCAAGGTGTCTAACTTGTCAACGAGTCAAAGTGAGCGTCAAGTGCCAAAAGGTCCATCAGAACCACTTGAAATTCCGTAGAATGGAAGTGGGAACACATTACCATAGATTTTGTTACCGGTCTTCCCAAGGTTTCTCAAGGTATAGATGCGATTTGGGTCATTATTGATAGATCGACCAAGTCTCCGCTCATTTTTACCGATACGAGAAACTTTTACACTTAAACATCTTGCTAGTATGTATATAAACGAGATCGTAAGATTGCATGGTATGCCAATATCCATAGTTTCCGATCAAGACCCAAGATTCACTTCAAGATTTTGGGTTAGTTTGCAAAAACTTGCAAAAAACTATCATCCTCAAACCAGGGGCATTTATTCATTTAGTTCGGAAGTTGGGACAAGTTCTTACCATCGTATCATCCTCAAAGTATCGGAAGGGCAATGGAAAGGACTATTCAAACTCTTGTAGATTTATTAAGACTACTTTGTCCTTGACTTCCGGAAACGATAAAAACCTCACAAGATCGAAGTTTAAGGGATCAAGTTCTTACGAGATCATGTGAGGAAATGACTTAGAAGTTAGAATCAATCTCCTCGATCTAGATTTTTAAATCAAGGTATCCTCACCTCTTCGACATACAAGGTATAACACCCTAATTTCGAGGATGAAATTTCATAAGAAGGGAGGAAGATTTAACGTATGAAGAGTTACCCCAACTTTTAAGAAGAATAAAGAATAATTTTCTCGAAATATATTTTTGAATATTATGGTGTGGATTTGATATAATGTTATAATTTCGAGGATGATAATATTATTAACAAATTTTACAAAGTAAAGTAATTGGTTATATAATATTTGATTGGTCAGGGTAATTTTTCATTTTAATAGTGGAATATTCGCATTGCCTGGAATTTTCGCTTAACAGGAATATTCGACGACACAATCATCAGGTGGACCCCACAACGGAAGTATTGTCCTAGTTAGAAAATGACATAATTATCTTTTATAAAAATAACGACGGAAGTTTTACCGTTAAACCGCTGAACTACCCGATAGTAAAAGTACAATAATACGCTGTGGGTCGCATAAGAAGCACTTGGATTGATTATTAATGCTTACGTGAGAAGTCACCGCTTATACTCAATTATTGCTACAGTAATTGCTACATCATATCTCTCATATTATCGATTCGATTATTGTCACAAAGATCATCTCGCATAATATGATATATTATTTAATCAATAATTTAAATGACAAAGTTATTCATATTATTAAATCAGCAATATTTACAATGTCTAGTAAGTTCTGTCAAGGAGAGGTTTGGTCACCTAATCAAGCGCTAATAGGAGAAACTTTATCTGAAAGCCCCTCTTTCCTCGAAACGACCGGTTGTTAAATATCAGAGTTATAATATTAATGATGAATAAGTTCGTGTTGATTAAAGATGAAATTGATAGTTCCATCAGGTTGGAATTATTAGTGTTAGTGGAAATCGATATTTATTTCGATATTAATTGATGTCTGGAAGTTATAATTTAATTAATGTAATTAACTTGGATAAATGAGCAATTAATTGCTTTTAATTCACATGATTATAACTATTTATTCACATGTGTGTACTATTGATTCACATTCTTGTACTATTAGGGGAGTTAGTGCAAGATTGATAATACTTGTAATGACTAAGTTAAAAATGGAGGTATGATGGAGGTACTATACTATAATTCATATTTTCACATGATTATAACTATCGATTCACATGATTGAACTATTAATTCACATTATTTACTATTAGGGAGGTGTGCAAGTTTGATAATACTTGCAGGACTAAATTAAAATGAAAGAAAAGTCAAGGTATTGTCTGTAATATTTCGAGCCCCAAAACGTGCAATTATCGAAACTATATTTTCTTATAAATCAAGCTCATTCTTCCTTCATTTCTCACCAATTCACTAAAGCTATAGAGCAATTATTATAGAGAGAAATTATAGAGAGAAAGAAGAAGAGAAGTCTACTACCTCTCTACTCCAAAGATCCAGCTTTTCTTCTAGGTAAGGGTATTATTTCTTTCATATTCATGAAGAGAGCTTCATTATTCCATTTTTATTATTACGTTGAATAACTCGTCTATGCTAAGTACCGCATACATGGTGAAATTCTTCATTATTCCATTCTTTATTATTATGTTGAATATCATGTCCGTATGCGATTACGTTAGACCTGCTTCCATTCTTTATTATTATGTTGCAATAACCTCGCACTGCAAAGTACCGCATACATGGTGAAATTCTTCTCATTATTCCATTCTTTATTATTCTCGTTGAATATCCTGTCTGTGCGGATTACGCTAGACTTCGGTTCTATTATTTATTATTATGTTGAATAACTCGTTCTATGCTAAGTACCACATACATGGTTAAATTCTTTGTTATTCCATTCTTTATTATTCTCATTGAATATCCCGTCTGTAAGTGATTACGCACGCATGACACGGTTCCATTCTTTATTATTTTATTGAATAACTCGCCTCTACTATTTCATCGCATGCACGGTGAATTCTTCTATTATTCCATTCTTTATTATTCTCATTGAATATCCTATCTATACTGAATTACATACGACCTCGTTCCATTCTTTATTATTTTGTTGGAATAACTCTGCCTATGTGGATTATCACATGCGACGGTGAATGATCCTTCAGATTCATTCCTTATTAAATTGTGGAAATGATCTATCTACGTGGATTACAAAGATGGCGATGAAAATTCATTTGCGCTTTCATATATTCTATGATACTCATTTGGTTAAAGTTTTGGCTTCTATACTCCATGAAATTAGTAGAATATCCTTGATATTCGCGCTTCATCCTAAGATCTTTTCATGGAAATATTCTTCCGAGCATTCTTGAATTTTACTCCACAAAGCAAGATCATGTCGATAATTTGATTTAATTGATTTCAAGATAAATTAACATATAAATCTTTAAAATTTATTCTTGAACTTGTTTTATTGAATTATTATGTCATCACATCATCCTCATGCTTATATTGTGATGAAAGTCATCTTGGCTTACGCATGCATAGATGAACTTGGTATGATTATGACCGAGGATGTATAATCATGACCGTAATGTTATAAATGATGTGGTAAAAGTCCTCGAGAGTCTGTGAGTGCATTGATGGGACATTTTTTGGTATGATTATGACTAGAGATTATTCTTATAGTCATAACCATTGATGATTTAATGAATATCCTCGCCCGTAGTTCGTGGATGACTCGATGATGTGGTTTATTTATTGTCGAGTCTCAAATGATAAAAAAATTGATGAAAATATTTTAAATCATAGAATATAGTAGATATCATGCTCTACTTGACTCTTCTAATGGATTGCTTATTCACCGCAGCTTAAACTTGATGTCTATTGTATTTTATCGCTTTAACATTGTTGAAGACTAATGATAATTTATTCTCGCATTATCTTAGTCATAATATTTCTTACTGGGCTAGTTGAGCTCACCTTTCTTTCACTATTCTCTTGAAAATGAGAACGTAGTCGGGACTAGTTGGGGAACGGTGACGACTCCCGTATGATAACATTACTAGTCCTCACTATTCTATTAAGTAGTGTGACAATAAATGTAATGAGGACTCCATTGAGTGTGGATATTGTCTAGATGACAATATTCTTATTAAAACTCTTAAATTATGTTTTGTCTTATTTTACACGACTGTTGTATAATTAAGTTGTATTTGAATTTTGTACCATGTATTTGGCGACTCAAGATGGGTTATGTATACCTATTTTGGGGGTGTCACAACTAACATTATTGCAAAGATGAGTTCATTTATTGATGAGCATAGTAGCACAATGCAGATGGTCGTAGATCTCCTGGCTCATGTGGATACCCTTAGATAGGAGCTCATAGATGTACCTCCATCTACTGAGAGAGATGTCATGTTAGACTTGATGGCTCGTTTATCCACTGGTCTGTAGATTAGCTTTGATTTTCCTGCACAGACTAGGTTAGCCATTTTTGTCATGTACATGATACATTGTATATATCAAACAGTATTATATGGCAAGGAAATATGTTTTGATTCACTTCCCTTTTAGATATGCCTTGTTACTTTCTTGATAGTTGCTGCTTCCGTGGCTTGTGATCTTCATATTCTCTCGCACTCTCGCCGATGGATGGACATCGAGATGTCTCAGATATTTTAGAATGGATCATTGATCTTTGTATTCCCTACCCTTTGGTGTGTTATGTAACACCCCAAAAATAGGTATACATCACCCATCTTGAGTCGCCAAATACACTGGTACAAAATTCAAATACAACTTAATTATACAACAAATGTAGAATACGACAAAACATAATCTAAGAGTTTTAATAAGAATATTGTCATCTAGACAATATCCACACCAATGTAGTCCTCATTACATTTATTGTCACACTATTTAATGTAATAGTGAGGACTACTAACGCTATCATCCGGACCGTCCACCCATTCCCCGACTAGTCCCGCCCACGCTCTCATTTCCTCAAGAGAACAATGAAACAAAGGGTGAGCTCAACTAGCCCAGTAAGAAATATTATGACTAAGATAATGCATAATAAATTATCATTAGTCTTCAACAATGTTAAACTGATAAAATACAATAGACATTAAGTTTAATCGCAGCTGAATAAGTAATCCATTAGAAGAGTCAAGTAGAGCATGATATCTACTATCTTCTACGATTTAAAATGTTTTCATCAATTTTTATCGCCGAGACTCACTTTTAACAAATTAACCACATCATCGAAGTCATCCATGCACTACGCCAAGGATATTCATTAAATCATCAATGGTCGCGACTATACCAATAATCCTCGTCATAATCATATTAACAACTCGCCCATCAATGCACTACAAAGCACCGAGGACTTTTTACCACATCATTTATAACATTACAGTCATGATTATACATCCTCGGTCATAATCATACCAAGTCCATCTACGCACGTAAGCCAAAGATGACTTTCATCACAATATAAAACATGAGGATGATCACAATGACATAATAATTCAATAAAACAAGTTCAAGAATAAATTTTAAAGATTTATAAGTTAATTTATCTTGAAATCAATTACGCCCAAATTGTCAACATGATATCGCTTTTGTGGAGTAAAATTCAAGAATGCTCGTAAGAATATTTCCATGAAAAGATACCGATGAAGCGCAAATATCCCGTGATGGATTGCAAATCGCGGTGTGTTGTGCGCCCATCATGATTTTATACTCTAATCCGAATCGTTATGAACACAAAGTCCGGAGTTGACTTGAAGTATTCCTTCTTCATCGATTCTTGCTTCAAATAGCACCTTCTTGTACTTACTTCTTCATACGCATCACCTCCAGTGTCCAGTAGTTTGAGCACTTTAACTTTATCGATTAAAGTCGGCCCAATCCTATATTCGCCATCATCACATGGGTCCCTAGAGTCTTTGACTTCTATTTCAATCCTTCCAAGTCATACAAAATGGGTCTTTATACGTTGACAATATTACACTCATCTTCTAATATGATCTTCTACTCAATGCGCCGTACTACGCTCACTTTTCCGTGATTGTATTGGATGGTATGATCATAATTTTCAACAACTCAAACCATCGTCGTTGCCGCATGTTGAGTTCCTTTTGAGTGAAGAAATATTTGAGGCTTTTACGATCCGTATAGATCTCCACCTTCTCTCCATATAGTAATGCCTCCAAATCTTAAGCAAAAAAAAACAATCGCCGCTAACTCTAGATCATGAGTAGGATAATTCCTCTCATATTCTTTGAGTTGTCGAGAGGCACAAGCTTATGACTTTCCCATGTTGCATGACAAATCCCTCCGAGCCGATGGTATTGTCGTAATGTGTTGAAATGAGTCTCCTCTCGAGTTCTTGAAAACTCTTTTCACATTCCTCACTCCAACCGAATTTTGTATCTTTTCGAGTCACCGATTTGAGTTAATGGAGTAGCAATTCGAGAAAACCCTTCTACTAATCTCCGATAATAACCACTAAAAGTTCGAGAAAGCTACGATTTCGTTATCGACTTAGGTTGCTCCTAACTTTGAATTGCTTTAATATTTATCGTGTCAATGATATTCCATGATTTGATATCACGCGCCCAAGGAATGTAACTTCCTCAAGCCGTAACTCGATTTCTTCAACTTGGCATAAAGCTTGTTTTCACGAAGCTTTTGAGAGTATCGACCAAGTGTTACTTATGGTCTTTGTGGGTTTTGGAGTATATGAGGATGTCATCAATAAAGACGACCACAAAGTGATCCAAATATTCCTTGAATACTTGGTTCATCATATCTATGAAGGCAAAGAGGAACATTAGTCAATCCAAAAGACATGACTAGGAATTCATAATGCCCGTCTCGAAGTTCTGAAAGGTCTTTGGAATGTCATCGCTTTAATCTTCAACCGATGATATCCTAACGAAGATCAATCTTTGAAAAGAATTTGGCGCCTTTGTAACCGGGTCAAACAGTCATCAATACGTGGCAATGGGTACCTATTTTTTGATGGTGACATGATTCAAATCCCGATAATCAATACAAAGTCGCATACTCCCATCTTTCTTCTTCACGAATAGAACAGGAGCACCCCAAGGAGAAGTAATAGACGAATGAAACCGGATGTCTAACAATTCCTGCATTTGGGTTTTAACTCCCAAGTTCAATAGAGCTAATCAATATGGTGCTTTGAAATGGGTTTTGTATCGGATTCAAGGTCGATACAAAATTCAATTTCACGCCTCGGGTAGGCCAGTGAAGTTCTTCAAGGAATACGTCAGAAATTTATTAACAATAGATATATCATTCAAATCGACGATTTTTATTTAAACTGCTATATGGGCTATGAAAGCTTGACATCCGCTTTTCAATAAACGAATAGCTTTATGACTTGATATGATGAAAGATTGATTTTAGTGGTTTGGTTGTTTGAATTCACTTAATAGGTTGGTTAGGATATGAAAGCTAACAACCTTACGAAAATAATCGATTTTAGCATAATGAGTAGTTAACCAATCAATCCCTAAAATCACATCAAATGCAAGTATTTTCAAGGAAATAAGATTGACAGGTAATGTACGGTTACCGATTTGAATCAATCAAGACTTATAAAACATTGATGTAATGAAGGTTTCTCCCAACGGAGTTTCAACAGATAAGTCAAAGTCTAATTTCTCCGGAGTCAAATTTAAAAGTTGAGCGCAAGTAGGAGAAATAAAGGAATGGGTAGATCCGGTATCAAATAAAGTATAAACTTCGCTAGAGTTTATGATTAGCTTACCCATGATCACCTCGCTCGATTCTCGCTTTTGGGAGGTTACGACAAACGCCTCCTTTGAACTACCGGCTTTGTCTTGTCTCGGGACACCCTTTGATGCCTCCATCCCAAATTGGACTCGACTTTGGTGCATGACAAACTCTCAAGCCAGTGACCTTCTTTTCCACAATTATAACACGCTTTGACCGCATCATGCGCTTTGGACTTATGTGTCCTTCCCTCCACATTTATAACATACGACCTAAGTGGTCGCTTCTCCTTCCTTAACAATAGGTGTTGGTGTTTACATCTTTCCATCCTTGTTGAATCTCCTCTTCTTGAAATGTCCACTCTTATTGTCATGGCCATGATTACCACCAAGTGATTATCATTTCTAACATGTTGATTCCTCCATGTTTGTTGTCACCGCTTTGATGATCGCTACCATTGGTATTATCAACTTGTTTGGTTGCTTCTCTCTCGGTTGGGTTGACTCATTATCGCGCTTCCATAATCGAGCCCTATTCACAACATCCTCGAATACAAACACAGTTTGTGAGAAATTAGGTATCAAGCATCTCGTGTTTCAAACCTCTTAGAAACATCCGCCATTCTCTCCTTATTATCAATCAAGTGGGACGCAAACCAAGACAACTCGGCAAACTTAGCTTCATACTACGCCACGATCATATTGTTTTGCTCAAGCTTGATGAAATCTACCTCCTTCATGTGACGAATACTTTCAGGAAAGTACTTGTCATTGAATGTACTCTCGAACTTCTCCAAGACATTTTGAGTGTGGTAGGTTGAGTACGCTTTATGATTCCCACTAGTAATCTACCGCCGCAACATGAAGGTGGCAAGGGGAACCTTTTGCTCCTGAGCATCCCAAGACATCAAATATCTTGTTGATCCGCTTTATCCACATCTCCGCCTTAAGTGGTTTTGGCTCTCCAAAAACTCGTGGTCCCAGCTCTCGAATCATGAAGCGGTATAGTCCAAGAGTTGTCGTTGTTTCCACTTGCATTTTGGATGAGAGCCGCTACCGATGTCGCAATTGAATTGCATAAAGCCTCTAAACATCCCATCGCTCACATTTTCATCTGTTATTGCTTACATCGCTTATACGAGGATTATTGTCTTCCCCGTACACATTATCCTCGGCATTAACTGTGGTGGCTCAACTGGCCTCATGTGCTTCATTGTTTATCTCAACATTTTCGGATGCCATTTTCAAATACTGCCACAAAACAAAGGTTAATTAACATATCACGTATTATCCATATACTCTGACCGACCAATTAAATAACAAATAAACTTAGGTAGGTCATACTAGCGAAGGAATTCCCCGTCTCTCCCCTCCAAGTTCTTGTCTCACATCTCAGTCAGGGATCATATCCCTAAGTTTTGATACCAACTGTGACGCCCCCAAAATAGGTATACATCACCCATCTCGAGTCACCAAATACATGGTACAAAATTCAAATGAAACTTAATTATACAACAGTCGTGTAAAATACGACAAAACATAATCTAAAAGTTTTAATAAGAATATTGTCATCTAGACAATATCCACACTCAATGGAGTCCTCATTACATTTATTGTCACACTATTTAACAGATAGTGAAGACTACTAATGCTATCATCCGGACCGTCACTCCGCTCCCCGACTAGTCCCGCCACGCCTCATTTCTCAAGAGAACAATGAAACAAAGGGTGAGCTCAACTAGTCCAAGAAGAAATATTATGAGTAAGATAATGCGTAATAAATTATCACTAGTCTTCAACAATGTTAAACCGATAAAAACAATAGACGCCAAGTTTAATCTGCAGCCGGAATAAGTAATCCATTAGAAGAGTCAAGTATAGCATTATATCTACTATCTTCTATGATTTAAAATGTTTTCATCAATTTTTATCTCTACGAGACTCACTTTAATAAATAAACCACATCATCGAAGTCATCCCTCGCACTACGAGCCAAGGATATTCATTAAATCATCAATGGTCATGACTATACCGATAATCCGTGGTCATAATCGTATTCAAAACTCATCCCATCAATGCACTACATGCTACCGAGGACTTTTACCACATCATTTATAACATTACAGTCATGATTATACATCCTCGGTCATAATCATACCAAGTCCATCTATGCACGTAAGCCAAAGATGACTTTCATCACAATATAAGCATGAGGATGATGACAATTGTGACGCCCCCAAAATAGGTATACATCACCCATTCTGAGTTGTTAATACATGGTACGTAAACAACTACAACTTTATTATTACAACAAGAAATCATGAGTTTAAATACAAATATTATCTTCTAGACAATATTTATACTCAAATAAATCCTCATCACATTTATTGATACATTATTTTACAAAATGGTGAGGACTACTAAACAATCCTTTCTAAAACCTTCATTCCATACCCCGACTGCATTTCGCTTATATTCTCGCCTCCCGAGAAGAATGGAACAAAAGGAAAAGGGTGAGCTCAACTAGCTCAAGAAAGAATATTATGACTAAGATAATATACAACAAATTATCGTTAGTCTTCAACAGGAAAAATCTGATAGAATACAATAGACAACAAGTTTCGGATCAATATTCGCAGCTGAAATAATAATTCATAGAAGAGTTACGTAGAGAATGAAATCTACTATAATCTATGAATTTAACAAATCCATCATCAAAATTTTATCCTCAGAACATCAATCAATATTCATCTCAAATCAAACATTCATCTTTGCACTACAGCCAAAGATATTCATCATCGGTCATGTTCATCTCAACACTGCTCATCTTTGCACTATGTGCCAAAGATATTCATCACCGGGTCATGTTCATTTAAACACTGCTCATCTTTTACACTACAAAGCCAAAGATATTCTTCAGAAATCATTCATCTTTGACTCACAAAGCCAAAGATATTCAATAATATCATCATTTAAGATCGAGGATGATGAAAATATTTTTAAAGAACGAATCCAGTGAAACAAAATGACAAGGATTAAGGATTAAGGATTCGTAATTTGTTTTATCCATGTCCAACAATACCTCAAAAATAATCATAGTGGTGTAAAATTCAAGAATGATCAAAACATGGATACAATCAAAGCTAGTATCCGTATTAGATATTTTGGACGAAAAGAAGAAATTTTATTTTTCGATGAATAGTGTCGTATACGTGAATAGTGCCGTATACGTGAATAGTAACTCCGACACCAAAAGATAGAAATTCCACAAAAAAACATTTTCACGCTTCATGAATAGTACTCGTGAATAGTAACTCGTGAATAGTAACTCATGAATAGTAACTCGTGAATAGTAACTCATGAATAGTAACCCCGACATGAAAAAGTTCCAAATTTGATAAAAGTTCCAACCAATATTTCAAAGATAATGATATCAAGAAATAATATCATCCTAAAAGAAAATAACATCCCTTACCTCGAAAGATTAGTACTTCTAAATAAACACCTGATATAGTCTTCAAGGGAACTTGCAAATGCCTAACAATACTCAAAGTATACTCAAAATACTCACAAAAATACGCCGATAATATAGAGAGAAAAGAGAAAAACTTGTTTCGTGTGATTTTCAATTCTAACTTAGCCTCTATTTATAGGAAAATGTTAAGACGTCAAGGCATTTAACTCGCAACCTGATGGCTTTACCTCGCTACTATTCCCACCCACCACATTTGAAATAAAATTCAGCACATTTCTTCACCAACCACAAGTGGGGCCCACTCAATTCTAGAATTTTCCACCAAAATCAATTATAAACCTAATTTCCGAATCACCACCTCTTAAAATTCATAACAAATCATTCGCTCATTTTTAACGGCTCAAAATTTGTGGACATATACTCAACTTATGTATGTATAACATATCCAAAAATTACAACGATCCAACTCTGGTTGATTAAAAAATTATAACTCACACAATATATCGTAAAAATATCGATTTGATTTTTAATACCTCCATTCCGACAAAATTACAATTATTCACAATTAATATTATAACTCACAATATTTAACAACGGATCGTTCTCGTGAAAGAGGGGGCTTTCCAATAAGGATTTCTCCTATTGGCGCGCGCAATTAGGTGACCAAACCTCTCCTCGATAGAACTTTCTAGACATTATCAATATTGCAAATAATATGAATAACTTTGTTGTCTCGATTATTGTTTTAATAATATAAAATATTATCGCAAAATGATAATGTGACAATAATTGAATCAAATAACGTGAGATCTATGCAATAATTATCAATAGTAATAATTGAGTATATTATCGAGTGACTTCTCACGTAAGCATCAATAATCAATAATCTTCTGGTAATACCGCTCTTGCACGACCACGCCAGACATTCGTACTACTTTACCACCGGGTATTCAATAGTTTAATGGTAAAACTTACTGCATTATTTTTAAAAAAGATATTTATGTCATTTTCTAACTACGACAATACTTCCGTTGTGGGGCACCAATGATTGTATCGTCGTATAAATATTCCCTATTAAAACGAATATTCCCCAACCAATCGAATATTCACTGACACAACAAATATTTTATATCAACTTGCTTACTTTGCAAAATTTTCCAAATATTACTCACAACTATAACATTATATCATATCCATACCATAATATTCAAAAATATATTTCGAGAAAAAAATTATTCTTTATTCAAAAAAGTTGTGGTCTTACAAACTCCCCTTCTTATGAAATTTCGTCCTCGAAATTAGGGTACGTACTTGATATATCGAAGAGGTGAGGATACCTTGATTTTATTTCAGATTCTAACTCCTAAGTTATTTTCTCCACATCGTGGTTTCTCCACAAAACTTTGACTTAAGGTATAACCTTAGAGCGTAGAATATGATCCTTCTTATCTAAGATTTTAACAGCTACCTCTTCATACGTTAAATTTTTTGTTTCCTCGTCTGGTTCTAATTTAATACTATGGTTCGGGTCTTTCACATATTTACCTAACATAGATATGTGAAAAACGTTATGAACACGAGACATACTTGGCGGTAAGGCGAGTCTATAGGCCACAGTTCCTACTCGATCAAGGATTACAAATGGGCCAATGAATCGAGGATTGAGCTTTCCTCTCTTTTCAAATCTCATAACTCCTTTCCATGGAGCAACACGTAACAACACATGATCTCCAATATTGAATTCCACGTCCTTTCAATGAAGATCAGCAGAACTCTTTTGTTGATCTTGTGAGGTTTTTATACGTTGTCGGATCGTTTGAATCTTTTCCGTAGTCATACGTACCAACTCTGGTCCCAACAATGTTGCTTCACCTACCTCATCCCAGCATACTGGAGACGGACACTTTCTTCCATATAACGCCTCAAATGAGCCATGCCAATACTTGCTTGATAACTTTGTTGTTTGTAGGAAAACTCCACCAATGGTAAATAACTTGTCCCAACTTCCTTTGAAGTCAAGGACACAGAGTCTTAATAAATCCTCAAGAGTTTGAATAGTCCTCTCTGATTGTCCATCCGTTCTAGGATGATACGCCGAACTAAATCGTAAATTCGTGCCCATAGCTTTTTGCAAACTAACCCAAAATCTTGAAGTGAATCTTGGGTCTCTATCAGAAACTATGGATAATGGCATACCTTGAAATCTTACAATCTCGTTTATGTACATACAAGCAAGACATTCAAGTGTATAAGTTTCTCGTATCTGTAAGAAATGAGCAGACTTGGTCAATCTATCAACAATGACCCAAATTGCATCTATGCCTTGAGAAACCTTGGGAAGACTAGTAACGAAATCTATGGTAATGTGCTCCCACTTCTATTCTGGAATTTCAAGTGGTTGCAATGGACCTTTTGGCACATGATGCTCCGCCTTGACTCGTTGACAAGTTAGACACCTTGAGATATACCACGCTATCGCTCTCTTCATATTGCTCCACCAAAATGTATGTTGAAGATAACGATACATTTTGGTACTCCCAAGATGGATTGCAAACGATGTGTTGTGTGCCTCCGTCATAATTTTATACTTCAAGTCAGAATCGTTAGGAACACAAAGTCTAGAGTTGACTCGAAGTATTCCTTCTTCATCGATTCGTGCTTCCGTAATAGTACATTCTTGCACTTTTTTCTTCATACGCATTAGCTCCAGGTCTATGGCTTGAGCAGCTTTAACTTTATCAATTAAAGTCAGTTCTACTCGTATATTCGCCATCATCACATAGGTCCTTGGAGTCTTTAACTCTATCTCCATCCTTTGTAAGTCATACAAAATGGGCCTTTGCGTTGACAATATCGCACTCGTACCCGCATATGATCTTCTACTCAATGCATCAGCTACTACGTTTGCTTTTCCAGGATGGTATTGAATGGTATGATCATAATCTTTCAACAGCTCAAGCCATCGTCTTTGCCACATGTTGAGTTCCTTTAGAGTATAGAAATATTTGAGGCTTTTATGATCCGTATAAATCTCCACCTTCTCTCCATACAGGTAATGCCTCCAAATCTTAAGCGCAAAAACGACAGCTGTCAACTCTAGATCATGAGTAGGATAATTTCTCTCATATTCTTTGAGTTATCGTGAGGCATAGGCTATGACTTTCCCATGTTGCATGAGAACACATCCTAAACCTTTACCTGAAGCATCACTATAGATGATAAATCCCTCCGAACCAGATGGTATTGTCAGAACATGTGCTGAAATGAGTCTCCTCTTGAGTTCTTGAAAACTGTTCTCACATTCCTCGCTCCAACCGAATTTTGTATCTTTTCGAGTCAGCTGAGTTAATGGAGTAGCGATTCGAGAAAATTCTTCCACGAATCTCCGATAATAACCAACTAAGCCCAGAAAGCTATGTACTTCGGTCACTAACTTGGGTTGCTCCCAGCTTTGATTTGCTTCAATCTTTGCTGGGTCAACAAATATTCCATGATTTGATATTACGTGCCCAAGGAATGCTACTTCCTTAAGCCAAAACTCGCACTTTTCAACTTGGCATAAAGCTTGTTTTCACAAAGCTTTTAGAGTATCAGCCTCAAGTGTTGCTCATGATCTTCACGGCTTTTGGAATATATGAGGATATCATCAATAAATATGACTACAAAATGATCCAAATATTCCTTGAATACTCCGTTCATCATATCCATGAAGGCAGCAGGAGCATTAGTCAATCAAAAAGATATGACTAGGAATTTGTAATGCCCATACCGAGTTCTGAAAGCAGTCTTTGGGATGTCATCAGTTTTAATCTTTAACTGATGATATCCTAGATGAAGATCGATCTTTGAAAAGAATTTGGCTGCAACCGGGTCAAACAGGTCATCAATACGAGGTAATGAGTACCTATTTTTGATGGTGACATGATTCAACTCCCGATAATCAATACAAAGTCGCATACTTCCATATTTCTTCTTCACGAATAGAACAGGAGCACCCCAAGGAGATGTACTAGGATGAATGAAACCGATGTCTAACAATTCCTGTAGTTGGGTTTTTAACTCCTGAAGTTCAATAGGAACCATTCGATATGGGGCTTTGGAAATGGGTTTTGTACCGTATTCAAGGTCGATACAAAATTCAATTCACGCTCTGGGGGTAGGCCAGGAAGTTCTTCAGGGAATACGTCATGAAATTTATTAACAATAGCAATATCATTCAAGACTGGCGTATTTTTGTTTAAATCTGTGACATGAGCTAAGAAAACTTGACATCCGTTTTTTAATAAACGAATAGTTTTATGGCTTAAGATGACAGTGATTGACTTTAATGGTTTGGTTGCTTGAATTCGCATAATAGGTTGGTTAGGAATATGAAAGCTAACAACCTTACGAAAATAATTAATTTTAGCATGATGAGTAGTCAACAAATCAATTTCTAAAATCACATCGAATGCAAGTATTTTTAAAGAAATGAGATCGACGAAAAGTATGTAATGGTTACCAATTTGAATCAAACAAAGACTTATAAAATGGTGGATGTCTTGAAGGTTTCTCCCAACGGAGTTTCAACGAGATAAATCAAAGTCTAATTTCTCCAGAGTCAAATTTAAACGTTGAGCGCAAGTAGGAGAAATAAAAGAATGGGTAGAACCGGTATCAAATAAGGTATATACTTCGCTAGAGTTTATGATTAGCTTACCCGTGATCACCTCATTCGGATTCCTTGCTTTTTGGGAGGTTACGACAAATGCTCTACCTTGAAATATCGGTTTTGTCTTGTCTGGGACGGCCTTTGATGCCTCCATCCTAGCTAGACTTGACTTTGGTGCACAACAAAATTGGGCTAGGTGACCTTCTCTTCCACAATTGTAACATGCTTTGGACTGGTGCGTACAGTTTGGACTGATGTGTCCCTCTCCTCCGCATTTGTAACACACCACCGGTGGTCGTTCTCCTTCCTTAACAATAGGTGTTGGTGTTAACATCTTTCCATCATTATTGAATCTCCTCTTCTTAAAATTTCCACTTTTATTATCTTGGTCATGATTACCACCGAAGTGGTTTCTATTTCTGGCATGTTGATTCCCTCCACGTTTGTTGTCAACCCTTCGATGACTGCTACCACTTGTATTATCGACTTGCCGACTGCTTTCTCTTGGTTGGGTTGACTCATTATCGCTCTCCAATAACTGAGCCATATTTACAACATCTGAGTACAAACACAGTTTATGAGAAATGAGGTATTGACGTATTTCGGGTCTCAAACCTTGTAGAAACATTTGCGTCATTCTCTCATCATTATCAACCAAATGGGATGCGAACCGGGACAACTCGAAAAACTTAGCCTCGTACTGCGACACGGTCATATTATTTTGCTCCAACTTGATAAACTCCACCTCCTTCATGTGATGAATACTTTTGGGAAAGTACTTGTCATTGAACAGCTCTTGGAACTTCTCGCAAGATATTTTGACTGCGACAGGCTGGGTACGCTTTACTGATTCCCACCAGTAATCTGCTTCTCCTCTCAAAATGAAGGTGGCAAAGGGAACCTTTTGCTCCTCGGAGCATCCCAAGACATCAAATATATTGGTGATCTATTTTATCCACGTCTCCGCCTTAAGTGGTTTTGGCTCTCCCCAAAACTCCGATGGTCCCAGCTCCTTGAATTGTTTAGGGGTGACCATTTGTCAGTTGCCAATGTGTCCACCTGCAATTTGAACAGGAGCCGCTCTCGCCTGATGTTTTATGAATTGCATGAAGCTTCTTAACACCCCATCATCCATCATTTGATTGGTGTTGTTATTTACCTGAGGATTATTGTCTTCATGTTGCACATTATCCTGGGTATTAATCGTTAGTGACTCAACGATCTCATGTGCTTCATTGCTTATCTCAACATTTTTAGATGTCATTTTCAAACACCGCCATAAAAAAGGGTTAATTAACATGCCACGTATTATCCCTATACTCGGATTCCAACCAATTAAATACCAAATAAACTTAGGTAGGTCATACTAAGCGAAGAATTCCGGTCTCTCCCTCCTAGTTCTTGTCTCACATCTCGGCCGGGATCATATCCTAAGCTTTGATACCAACCGTGGCGCCCCCAAAATAGGTATACATCACACATCTTGGGTGCCAAATACATGGTACATGAATCTGAAATACAAACTTAATTGCACAACATGTACCGAGAGTTTTTTACGAATATTATCTTCTAAACAATATCCAAACTCAAATAGAGTCCTCATTACATTTATTGGCACACTATTTTATAGAATAGTGATGACTACTATAACACCATCTTGGGCCATCACTCCATTCCCCGACTAGTTAAAACTCGTTCTCATTTTCGAAGAGAAAATGGAAGTAAAAGGGTGAGCTCAACTAGCCCGATGAAAAATATTATGACTAAGATAATGCGAATAAGTTATCATTAGCCTTCAAAATGTTAAACTCGGTAGAATATAATAGACAACAAGTTTAAGCTGCGTGAACAAACAATCCATTAGAAGAGTCAAGTAGGCGTGATATCTACTATCTTCTATGATTTAAAAAGTTTATCATTAACTTTATTGTTGGGACTCGAAATTAATAAATAAATCACATCATCGAATCATCCACGCACTACGGGCGAGGATATTCATTAGTATCACGTCCCAAATTATTCTTGCACTACGGGCGAAAATTATTCGTGTAATCATTAATGGTCATGATCATATGCGAATTATCCCTGATTATAATCATACCAATCAACGGTTCATCTACGACGTAAGCGAAAGATGAATTTCATCACAATATAAGCGTGAGGATGATGACAATGATATGAGAATTCAATTAAAAAAGCAAAGGATAAATTTTTAAAGATTTATAATTTAATTTATCCGAAATTGATAATATCAAATTATCAACATTGTCTTTGCTTTGAAGTAAAATTCAAGAATAATATTCATGTATCAAAATTAATTTGAATGAAAAAGAAATAAATTTTTAAATTGAATAGTACCCCGACATAAAAAGTGTCCCAAGTACCCGAGTGAACAATATTTGAGTGAATAGTATCCGGGTGAATAGTAACTCATGAATAGTATCCCAGCATGAAAAGTGCCCCCAATAATACTTCGAGTGAATAATATTATAGTGAATAGTAACCCATGAATAATACTATGGGTGAATATATTAATATTTAATAAGAAAGTTCGGATCAATATTCCAATAAAATGATCTTTGGATGAAGCCTTAAAACTCGAGGATATTCCACTAATTTCAAGGATTATAGAAATGATACTTACCATAGTAAGTTTGGATTTAAGAATATGAAAAGAAATAACATACTGAAGCGCAAATGGCACTACAAAAAAATGGGGCTTCAAAGAATTCTGGATTTTACGTTGCTAAAGGTGCCAAATTTCGTTGCTAAAGGGTTTTGGCAACGACTTTTACTTTTGTTAAGGTCTTTTCAGTTCTTGAACGATAGTGTTGCTAATTGTTCAGCAACGAACGTATTTTTTTCATTGCCAAAAGTAATACATTTTGCAACGAAATTTGGCTTTCGTATAGAGACATCGATCCTTTAGCAACAAAATGTATTGTTGCAGAATAATTAAAATGTCATTGCTAAAAATTCCATTTCATTGCAAAAGCCAGCTAATTGGCAACGAAATGAACTCTTTTTTTTTACAATGACCATGCATTTTCGTTGCAATTGACACCATTTTACAATGACATTTTTCGTTGCATTAAATTATGAAAATTTTTGTCTAAGCTTGCTTTCGTTGCGGAATGTAAACTTTTTAGCAACGATTTTCGTTGCTGATTATATTATTTGGCAACAACATTATGCTAAATCAGCAACGAAAATGTTCGTTGCTGGTTATTTTTCAATAGCAACGAAAGTCGTTGATTAGCAACGACATTATATGTTTTCATTTCTTTATATGTGCAACGAAAGTTGATATGATTTGCAACGATATAAAATGTTGCCTTTTATTTTAGTATTAGCAATAATATCCTCTCCGTTGTTATTAGGTTAATTTTTCATTGCAAAATATTATATTTTTAATGCCATTATTGAAACGAAAATTTATTGCTAAATGTATAAAAATTGTTGCTATATTAAAACTTGTTCAATGCTTTGGTAACGAATTATATTGTTGCTTAAATCAAAATTTGACATTCTTTTTGTGTACTTACATTTGGCTCGATGTTCCCATAGTAAATAATGACAAAATACAAAAATTAAAATATTATTAACTTAATAAAATCATCCACTACATAATCATTCATTATCTTTACAATTAACCATCTAAAGCTACTACAGAGTTCTTGATCAAAATATATATCTACATATATAGAGAGTACACTTCATAATTTCGTCCCTTGTCTTCCATAAATGTAACACGAAAATTTGATACCCAAAGATTGTAAGGCGTGGTCGTGAAGCAGTCTTCTTGCACATTTAAAAATAATAGCAAGTCAAGAAAATGAAGCAAATAGGTCACCAGAGGCACTTAGTGCCAAAATCAATACACAAAGACAATAGAGTTATTACGTGGTACTAATATACACCGTATTGCTCATAAGCAGAAAAAGATAAATGAAAAATCACAATATCATTTGCTACAAATCCAAATAGAAAAAGAACCTTCAGTGCAACTATATGATAAATATGTTTACAAGAAAAAATTAGAATCTTAATCGGCCATTTCATGAATTAATTTCGATGGCATAGTGGTAAACATATTTTTTCATTTACAATACTTGTAGATTATTGTTATATGTTGACCTCAAGTCGAATTCATCACATTCAACAAACCAAGCATCACACAATCTTAAATAACAATGTTTAGATTTCTATATAGAAAGGACAACAATTATGAAAAAGTTGAGGCTATTAGTCAATATGGAAAAAAATTTCTTGAGACGACAAATTTTCATACAGTATATGCCCCAAAGATGCTAGCTATAATCACAGACATCATAGATTTATTTACCAAGAATTCAACATGTTGTAGCAGACATTGGAAAGACACATTTATTGATAACTTGGGAATTTTTAAGTGGTAAGGGCAGAACATACCCAGGTCAGCGAGATAAGTTCCTCCCCTTCATAATTGGGTCCTACAAGAATAGTCCCTGATGAAGAATAGTCCTTGAGGGTTGGTATGGTCACATCTTAAATGTCGACCATCTCTCATTTTGATCATGAAACCATCAGAACTGCTCTTCACCTCAACTATATTAAAAAACAGATGAAACACATAAATAGATTATATGCTATTTTGCATATACTTCATATGTTAAATCACAGAAAAATTAAAAACCACCAAAATTATAGTATATTGCTTGCAACATCCAGCTATTATATTTTAAGCAAAATATTAGCAAATATATGAGGAACGGAACTTTAACTATTGTAAAATGGAAATGAAACTGACTTCACAAAGATGAGACATCTATTTTGATGCCAAAAATTAGTCTGGATATTTGTTTCTATTAACCAATCTTATAGTATTTTAACAACTAGCTTGCATAAAGAGAAAATCAAAAGAATAAAATTTTCATGTTTGTTTCCAGCTTTTTCCCACAAAAGTAAACAAACAATAAAACTATGCTTTCAAACTGCTGCAAATATTTTAATTAACCTCATCATCATTCGTGCTCTCTGCAATTCTTTGAACTACAGGGAGAGAATGCTTGCACTTCTCCAATACAAAGCAAATATTTTAATTAACTAAATACTTATTTATGAGCTTCACTTAAAAAATTGACACACTAATACAAGTATATTATATGGTAAAAAAAGGTCAAGTTCATACACTTGTTACTTTCATGGTCAAGTTCAAGTTAATAATCTGGAATGAGCTTCAGGTACAGAATTGTGACCATCTGATATATGAGCATATATATCAAATTTTCAAATTCAAGCGTTTAACAAGTTCAGAAGGCGCATGTAAATGTTAATTTGCAAAAGAGTCGACAAATTAAGTAAACAGTGACAAAAAAACAAGAGTTGGATAGGGACTTACATCTAGCAACCCAATTCTAGTGAAAGAATAGAGTTGTGTAGGAGTAACAACCATTAAATAGTATCTAGTTCCATTGCTTATGCTAGATGTTTCGATCTGCAGATACAAAAATTTAAGAGGAAAACTTTAAGTTCCTAATCCAGTTCTTAAAAAAAATTCCTATTAAAATCATATTAACTGATGTAGAATTGTCATACATAAGTCCAATGACACATATTCAGAACAATTCGATGCATAAAGCACAACTAACAATGTTTACCCGAGTTAGTAAAGAGAAGAAACGCTTACATGTTAGTAAGGAAGGGGAAGGCAAGTACCTGTAGATTTGTAAAAGCTTATGGTAGTTCTTTAAGTTCAAAAAGAAACTTTATATACTTCTCCCTCTTATCCTTCTTGTCTACAGCAATTTCATGCAGTTGGCCATTGTCTGTACCAAGAATCACCTCCCTTGTAGAAACTGGAAACACATTGCATACAAGTAAAAAGAATAAATCCACAAAGCGGAAATTCAATGGAAACTAAATTAATCACAGATAACCATGTATTTTACCTTCTGTTATTTGTTGCCTATTCTAGGCAACTGCATTTACTACAAGACCTTTCAGTTTTGTTTAAAACTCGGGGCTTGGTCCATTTCGCATGTGTATAGAATGTATCAGAACAACCACTACCCACGACAATTGTAACAAAATGTATGCGCATACATGTAAAACATATAATTAAACCTATACAATTAAATGCATGTGCTATAAAATGTTGCCTTCTTAGAGGAAATGGTAGTCACAAGTGCATTCCTGTTGACAAAGCCTTGCATTAAAACCACTCCTGTGTCAACATGTTGAGCTATAGCTACCGCCAAACCTTTATCATCCCACTTCACACTATCCAACAATGTATCAAGCTGAAATGTACTTCTTTGGATACTTAATAATCATCTGTTAACAAGAACAGTATAAACTATAAAAATGACGAAAAAAATAAAAAAATAATTTTCAAGGAGAGTATATTTAATTTATGGCCCTCTATTCTAAAAAAGAAAAAAGAAAAAGAAAAAGGAAAAGGGAATACCATTTTATTTGTAAATTACAAATCAAATGGTATTCTTTAGGATGGAGGGAGAACTTATTTTCAAACTACCATCATCAGCATTGACACAAACCTGATTAAGAAAATCACATTGCAGAACAAAACAATATAATTCATATGGCAATTGAGATACAATTTATACAGTAAAGAGATACACACGTATACAAGAAGTACATGTGTGGTTCCAAGTCTCAAACTCACAAGAAAGCCAAAAATAACGACAAGAGGTTCATTGATAAACTAGATGCACCATTGAAGGACAGTGGTAACAAAAGACCTCATTTCATTAAGTGGTAAATGGAGCCTCTATTCACGAAAGGCTTAAGCTTTACCCTGCCCCCAAAACACACATTATATAAAAAGGAAAACATTAGATTTGCATAGTAATACGAAATTGTTTCCTCCCTTTTTCAACTCTAAAAGAAAATAGAGTATAAGGTATTTTTCAATAAAAAAAATGCATTTTACATTGCCATGAAGGTTAAGTGGATCAAAGAGGACCACTTATTATATAGTCTGATCAACTTAGGAAATATATAAGATGTTCCCAGGATATCCTATTTGCCCAGAAAATATCAAGCTTCAAAAAACCCTATAAATAGAATTGGATCCTTGAAACAGTTTATTAATATATGTTCAACTCTTTACAAAATTACACATATATGTTCAATACTTCAAGTCACAAGTAAACAGTGTTCATAAAAAACAATCACAAAGACCTTCAAATGTATGTTTATGTACCTAGCAGAATGAGAGAATCCTCACAGAGGTACTTAGCCAGCTCCACCTCCTGCATATTAGGATTGGGTATCATTTCAATAAATGACCAACTAAAAAAGGTATTATCTTCCGCATATATAACTTACTTATGCTCAAATAAATGATTTTGACTGAACTAGGAACAACAGAGTGTTTGGCTCTAACTAATAATATTTCCCCATTCTAATAGTAAACTAGTAAAGATTTAGTTCAATAGACAGATTGATTCAGATAACATAAATTCTATGATTTGTGACTCATAATTTTTATAAGATTTTTTGTGTAAAAAAATGCTCTAATGTGTTCTTTGCATATCATGTGCATGAATAGTGTTGAAGGTGATACTTTGTTTGCAAAATATGTCATTGGCATGAGTAAAAGAAAAGTTTTAGACATTTTTAAAATCTATATTACTATGTATCAAAGAAGCATCTAAAACCAATTGTTCAGCTAAGGAACTGCACAACCTTCATAGATTTCTTATTTCTATGTCCAAGAATATGATGTTGATAACACTGACAGTAGTAAACTCTTTATAACCAGTATTAACAATTCCTCATTCTCAGTTGCTTATAATCATCCTCCGTTAGCTCCATAATGCAAAGGGCTTCAGCCTCCCAATACCCCCCTATATCCTATATTCTCCCAATCCCTTTAATATAACAACCAACTTAGCAGCAATTACTCCAGAGTCGTAAGATAACCCTGCCAGATAATCAAAATATCAAAGACCAAAGATTTGTTGCTAACAACTAGTAAGTAGTAACAGTTTCATAACACCTTTACACAAGAAGTAGCAGCTCACACATTCTCCTTCATTGAAAATTACCTCATGTTAAAACTTAAAATGGATTTTCTAGTAAAGGGCTTTTACTAGGCAGAGTTTTAGATAAATGTTGCTTATTGAGAAAGTCCATTATTTTTACATAAACAATTATACAAGCACTTTTCAAAGATATTTTAATGTGCATCTATGTAATTTTATCAAATTTGTAGCTTCTACCGTCTACTATTAAAAGAAGTTTTTAATGTTATCAAAAGCACTTGCAAAAATAAAATAAAAATACTGGTGATAGCAAATTTAACATATGACTTGGAATTTTATGTCCTCTTGTTTCTTTTTCCACTATGTATATATGTTTATTCTTTTGTCAACAGGTAAAGCTGAATCATCGAAAGTTACCAGATGGAATGCTTGATATTTGCGGAGTGCTACCAAAAAAGTTCAGAACTATATGTTCTAGTATTGACAAGTTAGACAAGCAATCTTTTGAGCAGATAAAAAAAGGGGATGGTTAGACATGTACCTTGAGTTGATCTAGAGTTCTCTATTATCATTATTTTTCTTTATGCAAATTAGGTGATAATTTTGCCGCATTGTATTCTAGGTCGAGGAGAAGGGCTAAAATGTTGAGACATCAGATAAGATTGGTACTTTTGTTAAGTATAGGGGACGCCCTTTGGAATTATTATTGGAGCTTAAACAGGCGGGCATCAAGTTTTTAGATAACAACGAATCACTACAGGCACTGAATGAGCTAGAGATTTTATTAAGAGTTTTGGAGAAATCAAAATGTATTGACAAAGTGGCATTTGATCTAAGTCTGGTAAGAGGTCTTGATTATTATACTGGAGTCATATCCGAAGCTGTTTTTAAAGGGGCTACACAGGTAGACTTGGATTATCAACAAATTTTCCCTTTTTTCATTTTGTAGTTGGTCTTGGCATCCAAAGACAATATGTACTATATCTTTAGTTATAATCTTTTGTTCTGTTTGTAAGCTGAGAGTTTGTTAGGTGAATTTTGTGGGAGTTACAATCCTGTTAGGTTCAAGTCTTAATTCTGATAGCAAGCCACCATTAGATTCTGGAACTACTTTTCCTCAAGTCTGGAACAAAATCAAACAATTCAACAAACCTACATAAACAGTTAACAACGAATATACATCCAGAATTCATCTACATAATTCAAATATAGCGGCAACAAAATTCCCATAAATAGAGCAGTTTAGTATAAAACAACACATAAATACCAAATAGAACAACACCTAAACATGACACTATCAGCATAATTAAGTATCAGCTCAAAAGCCTAAGAAAAATCGATTCACTCACAAGTCACGAAACTAAATAGATTTCACAACTTCACAGCTTTTTACATGTACATCATATTTTAACTCAGATGTCAATTAATGCATAACAAAAGACTAAACTCCAATTTATTAAAACATAAACTGCCTAATCATAGAGAAAATACAAAAAAAAACACACATATATACATGTCTGTATATATAAATTATTTCAGCAAGTAGTGGAATATGGAGGAACATAGTTGTTGAAAAAAATACCTCCGAAAAAATTGACCAAGTCTTTGGGTCTTTGCTGTTAGGGCATCTACAATTGGGATAGAAAGAACAGATTTTTTGATCGGAAGATGAAGTTGGGGGGGGTTTTTGGGATTAATGATAATCCCTTTAGTCGTAGGAAACATTCTTCGCCCAATCAATTATTAATCTCGCTAATTGGGGCAAAATTTGGCTCTAAGATTTTCATTCCTCCCGCGGAAAGTTAATGCTAAGGAAGAGAGGAACCCAAATCGGTAGAGAAGAAACCCATCTACCTAATTGAAATGTCGAATTTTGTCCAAAGAAGAGAGGTGAAACCCAATTGATTTGTGCTTTCCAAACCACGAACGCATGCACACACCGGAGTACTCTGTTCTGCACGCACAACTGAGGAATACTGATCTGTTCCAAAAAAAAGTTTGATAGCATAAAAAAACATAACTCTTTTAGAAGTAATATTATATGTAAATTATTATTTCAAAAACTTAAAGATACATCTAAATTAATTTTAGGATATCATAAATTAATTATAACAAATTGAAATATAACTCTTTTGTAAAATAAAATAATATTTTAAAATTTAAATTATTGTAACTTAATATTTTCATTAATACAAATAATATTGTCAATTACTTAAAATTATTATTAATAATAAATTTTTATTAAAATTTTAATTGCATTACAATTTAAATTGTAATATATTATAAATTAAATAGCACCACTATCTTCTTCTTCTTTTCTTTTTTTTTCATGATCGTTGTATGAAATTTTAAAATTTAACATAGTGTAAAGTTATTTACTTTATAGTTTATTAATAAAAATAGTCAATATTTTAAGTTACTTAAAAGTTATTATTAAAAGTAAATTTACTATTGTAAAAAAGTTAATGTATTTATATTACAATGCATATTCACCACAATTAATTCTAAAAAATTATTTAGATTAGAATAGTGACCAATTTTCTCTCTCGCAAAAAGTCATTGAACAATAATATATAGTGAGTAACTATATTTTCACTATATATTTTTTCTCACTATTCCTTCACTAGAAAATTCTTCATGTGAAGGAATGAATTCCTTCACTACATCCCTAATTTTTTGTAGTGTTTTCATATATTAAAATATAAAATGAAAATAATAAAATGAAGGGGAGGGGGAGAGGGAGGGAGAGAGGGAGGGAGGGAGGGGGGGATGGGTTCAGGATATTTTCACATCTATTTTAAATATTTTTACATGAGTATACAGTGAATTTCATTTTTATGTGAAGAAAAGTCATGTAAAAATATCAAAAACACATATAAAAAATAATACTCTCTTTTAATCAAATATATAGTCCATATATAAAATAATTATTAATTTTAAGTCATTTATAAGTGTATTAAATTTTCCTTAAAATAGTAATTTTTATTTTTTGTAAAGAAAAAATACATTTCACATAAAATAAAAAATAAACTTACCTAACACCTTGTTGGGTTTTTAAAATTAAGTAAATGAGAAAAAAGCTTAGAAAATTAATAAAAAAAAACTAATTCCAACATAAATATTATTTTAATTTTATTAAAATAATTCCAACATAAATATTTTAGGAAAAAAAACTAAAAATATTACTAACATTTTATCGGTCCATAAAATTAAAAAAAAAAGATTATAACAACTTTCATTAAATTGGTTACTAATTTATTAAAGAAAATCAAATGCAATCTGTACATAACAAAATTTGGTTGAGAAAATGCAAGTAAAAACATCATTCAACAATACTTCTTACTAATTTAGCCACAATTTTTTGTCTGAATCATTTAGACACATTTAGAGTTTAAAAAAAATATAAAATAAATAGTCTGAAATGACTTATTCGGTGAAATTCAAACTCATTCAGATGCATTCGAGGCGTAAATAAATATAGCCTAATACTTGTATACACTTCCCTCGAGAGCTCTTCGTAGATTTTTAACTTATATACCTCGATAATCACCAATTATTGATATAGTAGAACAACTAGATATAAAATCTCTTCATTATAGTTTATTTAAAGCAACTTAAACTTTATTTTTAATAAATAAATTTAATAACCGGTGCAAAATACAACTAAATTTATAAATAATTTATTAGATAAATTTTAAATATGACATATTTTAATGACAATATTTATAATAATAATTTCATTAATTTTAAGTGATATCATTATAATATATCACTTTAATTGGAATAAGATTATTAAAAAAGGGACACCATATATGCATTTGGTTTACGAATTTGAGAAGTTATTGTAAGTTTATGAAGTTGTGGTACTGTTTTTTGGGCACTATTATTGGGTTTAGTCTGCAGGTTATGATGTTTTGGTTTCACCAGCTGGTTTCTTGTTATATTGTGGGGTTAAATGCAAAGTCGACCACTAAACTTTTCTAATATTTGGGTATTGAGCCCCTTTCTTCTGGTCAACGCAAACTGAGCCCCTTTTATTCAAAATTTGGACTTTAAACCCTAGGCGCCTACACGTATCGTTGACCACCGACACGGCATGCAGCGTGGGCGCCTCACGCAAGGCACACATGGCAGATCTAACGTTGTATTTAATATCATAAATTGACACGTGTCCACTGCTGACGTGGCTGGTCTTTTGAATTTTGTAAGACCCCAGCTTTTATAAATAAAGATGAATTTTTTTATAAATATTATTTTTGAATACTATGGAATAAATTTGATATAATGTTATAGTTGTGGGTAATATTTATAAATTTTGCAAAGTATGCAAGTTGTTATAAAATATTAGTTTGGTCTGGGAATATTCTTTTTGTTAGGGAATATTCGTATGATGGCTCAATCATTGGTGGACCCCAATAATGTAATTATTATTTGGATTGAGAAAACGATAAAAATATTTTATAAAAATAACGGGCGGAGGTATTACTGTTTAAAGCTGTTGAACTACCCTATTGGTAAAAGTACGATGTAATGCCTGGCGTAGTTGCATAGTAGCACTCAGATTGATTATTGATGCTTACGTGAGAAGTCACTCATTATGCTCAATTATTACTACTGATAATTGTTGCATCATATCTCTTATATTATTGATTCATTATTGTCACGTGATCATCATCAGATAATATGTTATAGTATTAAATCAATAATTGAGACGACAAGTTATAAATGATTAATAATTGTTGAAAGATTAAATATGTGTTGATAAAAAAATGATTTGTGGTAAGTTTGATTATTTTATGGGGGCCTCATATGTCATCATCTAAGAGTCTCTTATTCGATAGTAATTACCTTCGTCAATAGTAATTACCCTTGTGAATAGTATTTACCTTCGTCGATAGTAATTACCTTAAATCGATAGTAATTACCCTTGTGAATAGTATTTACCTTCGTCAATAGTATTTACCTTCGTTAATAGTAATTACCTTTACCGACGTCGAACCACTTGTCGTTTCACATTACGGTGTCGAACCACTTGTCGTTTCACATTACACGAGCGTCAAACCCAGATTCGTCGAGCCACTTGCCTTTTCACACTGGCGGAAAAGCTAAGCTAGAAATCTTCTATAAATAGAGGCCTGAGGCTTCATTATTTTCACGAATTCATTCAAGCTATAGAGAGAAAGTATAGAGAGAATAAGAGAAAGAAGAAGAGTATTTTATTACTACCTTTCTTGCGATATTCAATCTCCTACCAAATGTAAGGGGGTGTTATTCTTTCTTATTCAGTGAAGAGAAGCTGTTGTTATTCCATTGCTTATTATTACATTGGAATAACTTTTGTATGCCATTTTACCTATACTTGGTGACATTCTTCTATGATTACTGTTGGAACATCCCATGCATGTGTTTTACACCGACACGGTTCTGTCTTTATTATTCATTGGAACATCACATGCATGTGTTTTACACCGACTGGTTCCGCTTTATTATTCTCATTGGAATATCACATGCATGTGTTTTTACACCTGACACGGTTCCGCCTTTATTATTACTCCGTTGGAATATCCTATCATGTGTTTTACACCTGGATCCGTTTCCATCTTTATTATTACATTGGAACATCCCGCTTGTGTGAATTTCACGACACGGTTCCGTTATTTATTATTACTGTTGGAATAACTTTTTACATGTCTTGCGGTACATCGCATGCATGGTGATTTCTTTTGTTATTCCATTCTTTATTATACCCAGTTGGTTAAAACTTTGACTTCTATACTCCATGAAATTAGTGGAATATCCTTGATATTTGCGTTTCATCCAAAGATATCTTTTCATGAAAATATTCTTCGATCATTCTTGAATTTTACTCTACAAAAGCAATATCATATTGATAATTTGGGCGTTAATAATTCTGGATAAAATAATTCTTGAACTTGTTTTATTGAATTCTTATATCATTGTCATCATCCTCATGTTTATATTTTTTTTAAAGTCATCCATGGCTCATTGTAGTGCATAGATGGACTTGGTATGATTATGACCGAGACTATTCGGTATAATCATGGCCGTAATGTTACAAATGATGTGGTAAAAATCCTCGATGGTAGTAGTGCATTGATGGATGATTGTTGGCATGATCATGACCATTAATGAATACACAAATATTCTTGGCCCGTAGTGCATGAATAATTGTGGTCGTGATACTAAAGAATATCCTTGGCCGTAGTGTGGGGTGATTCGATGATGTGGAATATTTATTAAAGTTTGAGTCTCAAATATATAACAAATGATGAAAAACCTTTTAAAATCTAAAAGATAGTAGACTTTATTTTCTACTTGACTCTTTTAATGGATTAAATATTCCGCTGCAGATTAAACCGTTGTCTATTGTATTTTATCGGTTTAACATTGTTGAAGACTATTGATAATTTATTACGCATTATCTTAGTCATAATATTTCTTCTTGGGCTAGTTGAGCTCACCCTTTCTTTCACTTGTTCTCTTCGAGAAATGAAAATATAGGCTGGGACTAGAGTCGAAAACGAGTGATGGTCCTGAAGATAGCATTAGTAGTCCTCACTATTACGTGAAATAGTGTGATAATAATTGTAATGAGGACTTTTTTTGAGTTTGTATAATATCTAGTAGACGATATTTGTATTTAAACTCACGATTTATGTCGTATTGTATTGCGGCGAGCTTATGTTAATAAGTTGTATTTAAAATTACGCACCATGTAAGTGGCGACCCAAGATGGGTGATGTATACCTAATTTTGGGGCGTCACGGTTGATATCAAAGCTTAGGATATGATCCTGGCTAAGATGTGAGAATAGTACTAGGAGGGGAGGCAGGGAATACCTTCGCTAGTATGACCTACCTAAGTTTATGTGCTATTTTATTGGTTGGTCGGTGAAGATAGGGATAATTTGTTACATGTCAATTAACCTTTTGTTTTGTGGCGATGTCGAAAATGACATCTCGAGAATGTTGAGAATAGCAATGGAGCGCAGACGATCGTTGATTCACCACATATCAATAATTAGGATAATGTGCATCGTGAAGGCGATAATCCTCATGCAAAACAACAACACCGACTCAAATGATGAATGATCAAATGTTCGGAGGCTTTATGCAATTTATCAATGACAATGAAAGTAGAGCGCGACTCTGTCCAAAACGTAGGTGGAAACACGGAAAACTCTCGGGAGGTCACCGCTAAACAATTCAAGGAGCCGAGACCACCGGAGTTTAAGGGAGAGCCAAAACCACTTCTGGCGGAAGCATGGATAAAGCAGATTACCAAGATATTTGATGTCTTGGGATGCTCCGAGGAGCAAAAGTTCCCTTCACGCCTTTATGTTGCGGCGGAGGCGACATCTTGGTGGGAATCGGTAAACGTACTCAACCTCATTGTCTTGAAGATATCTTGGGAGAAGTTCGAGAGTCATTAAACGACAAATACTTTCCGAAAGTATTCGCCATACATGAAGGAGGTGGAGTTTATCAAGTTGGAACAAAATAATATGATGAGTGTCGCAATACGAGGCAAAATTTATGGAGTTATCACGGTTCGTCCCACTTGTGGATAATGAAGAGAGAATGGCGCGAATGTTTTTAAGAGGTTTGAAGTCGGAATACGTCAACATCTTATTTCTCATAAACCGTGTTTGTATTCGGATGTTGTAAATAGGGCTCAGATTAGTGGAACGCGATAATGAGTCAACGCAACTAAAAGAGAGCAAATGAAAATTATAATACCAAAATGAGAGTAGTCATCGAGGCGGTGACAACAAGCGTGGAGGAATCAACAGGCGAGATATAAACCACTTCCGGTGGTAATCGAGGCCAAAACAATAAGAATGGACATTTCAAGAAACGGAGATTCAACAATGGTGGAAAGACGTCAAAGACCAAAGACCCATTGTTAAGGAAGGAGAAAGACCACCTATCATATGCTTCAAATGCGGAGGAGAGGACACATTAGTCCAAATGCAACATGCCATCCAAAGCATGTTATAATTGTGGAAGAGAAGGTCACTTAGCTCGATTTTGTCGTTCATCAAGACAAATTCAACAGGGATGGAGGCACCAAAGGCCATCCCGGAAAATTCAAACCCAGTGAGTGCAAGGGAGAGCGTTTGTTGTGACCTCCCAAAGAGCAGCGGAATCCAATGAGGTCATTACGGGTAAGCTTATCATAAACTCTAATGAAGTCTATACTTTATTTGATACGGTTCTACCCATTCTTTTATTTCTCTACTTGCTTCATCGATTAAATTTGACTACGGAGAAATTAGACTTTGACTTATCTGTGGAAACTCCGCTGGTAGAAACCTTCATTACATCCACGCTTATAAGTCTTGTTTGGTTCAAATCGGTACCCTCACATTACACGAAGATCTTATTTCATTAAAAATACTTGCATTTGACGTGATTCTAGGGATTGATTGGTTAACTACTTATCATGCAAAATTGATTGTTTTCGTAAGGTTGTTAGCTTTCATATTCCTAATCAATCTATTATGAGAATTCAAACGACCAAACCATTAAAATCAATCACGGTCATCTCAAGCCATAAAGCTATTCGTTTATTAAAAAGCGGATGTCAAGCTTTCTTAGCTCATGTCACAGATTTAAATAAAAATACGCGGTTTAAGCGATATTCTATTGTTAATAAATTTCTGACGTATTCTCAAGAACTTCCCCGCCTACCCCGAAGCGTGAAATTGAATTTTGTATCGACCTTGAACCCGGTACAAAACCTATTTCCAAAGCCCCATATCGAATAGCTCTATTGAATTTCGAGGAGTTAAAGACCCAACTGCAGGAATTGTTAGACATTGGCTTTATTAAGTCCTAGTACTTCTCTTGGGGTGCTCTGTTCTATTCGTGAAGAAGAAAGATGGGAGTATCGCGACTTTGTATTGATTATCCGAGTTGAATCATGTCACCATCAAAAATAGGTATCCATTGCCACGTATTGATGACTGTTTGACCAGATTGCAAGGAGCCAAATTCTTTTCAAAGATTGATCTTAGTTAGGATATCACCAATTGAAGATTAGAACGCACGACATTCCAAAGACTTTCGAACTTCGATGCGGGCATTATGAATTCCTAGTCATGTCCTTTGGATTGACTAATGCTCCTATTTGCCTTCATGGATATGATGAACCAAGTATTCAAGGAATATTTAGATCACTTTGTGGTCGTCTTTATTGATGACATCCTTATTTATTCCAAAAGCCGTGAAGATCATGAGCAACACTTGAGGCTGACACTCCAAAAGCTTCGTGAATATAAGCTTTATGCCAAGTTGAAGAAATGTGAGTTCTGGCTTGAAGAAGTAGCATTCCTTGGGCACGCGTGGTATCAAGTCATGGAATATCCGTTGACCCAAAGAAAGATTGAAGCTATTCAAAGTCGGGAACAACCTAAATCGATGATAAAATCGTAGCTTTCTCGGTTTAATGGTTATTATCGGAGATTCGTGGAAGGATTTTCTCGAATCGCTACTCCATTGACTCAAATTTGACTTCCGGAAAGATACAAAGTTCGATTGGAGCGAAGAATGTGAGAAGAGTTTTCAAGAACTCAAGAAGAGACTTATTTCAAAGACTGTTACGACAATTCCATCCGGCTCGGAGGATTTGTCATCTACAATGATGCTTCGACAAAGGGGTTGGGATGTGTTCTTATGCAACATGGAAAAGTTATAGTTTATGCCTCATGACAACTCAAAAGAATATGAGAGGAATTATCCTACTCATGATCTAGAGTTGGCGGTGTTATCTTTTCACTTAAAATTTGGAGGCATTACTTGTATGGGAGAAAGTGGAGATATTTACGGATCATAAAAGCCTCAAATATTTCTTCACTCAAAAGGAACTCAACATGCGACAACGACGTTGGCTTGAATCTGTTGAAAGATTATAATCATACCATCCAATACCATCTGGAAAAGCGAACGTAGTGGCGGCGCATTGAGTAGAAAATCATATGCAAGTCTGAAAAGTGCGATATTGTCAACGCATGAGCCCATTTGTGTGACTTGCAAAGGATGGAGATAGAGTTAAAGACTCGAGGGACGCATGTGATGATAGCGGTATACGAGTAGAACCGAACTTTAATTGATAAAGTTAAAGTGCTCGAGCTACGGACACGAGGTGATCGTATGAGGAAGAAAGTGCAAGAAGGTGCTATCTATGCAAGAAGCAAGAATCGATGAAGAAGGAATACTTGAGTCAACTCCGGACTTTGTGTTCTAACGACCACGATTTAAAGTATAATATCATGATGGAGGCGCACAACACACCATTTGCAATCCATCTCAGGAGTACCAAAATGTATCATGATATTCGCTTATACATTTTGGTGGAAGCAATATGAAGAGAGAGATACATTTGTTTATCTCAAGGTGTCTAACTTGTCAACGAGTTAAAGCGGAGCATCAAGTACCAAAGGTCCATTGCAACCACTTGAAATTCCGAGAATGGAAGTGGGAGCACATTACCATGGATTTCGTTCTGGCCTTCCTAAGGTTTCTCAAGGCATTGATGCGATTTGGGTCATTGTTGATAGATTGACCAAGTCCGCTCATTTCTTCTGCCGATCTGAAACTTATACACTTGAACGTCTTGCTCAGTATGTACATAAACGAGATTGTAAGATTGCATGGTATCTTGCGGTATCCATAGTTTCCGATCGAGACCCAAGATTCACTTCACGATTTTGGGTTAGTTTGCAAAAAGCTATGGGCACGGACTTTACGATTTAGCTCGGCATATCATCCTCGAGACGGACCGGACGATCGGAGAGGACTATTCAAACTCTTGAAGATCTATTAAGACTCTGTGTCCTTGATTTCAAGGGGAGTTGGGACAAGTTCTTACCATTGGTGGAGTTTTCCTACAACAACAGCTTATCAAGCAAGTATTGGCATGGCTCCATTCAAGCATTGTATGGAAGAAAGTGTCGCTTCTCGGTATCTTTGGGATGAGGTGGGTGAAGCAACGTTGTTGGGACCGGAGTTGATACGTTATGACTACGGAAAGATTCAAACAATCCGACAACGATATAAAACCTCCACAAAATCGACAAAAGAGTTATCTTGATCTTCATCGAAAGGACGTGAATTCGATATAGGAGACCATGTGTTGTTAAGAGTTGCTCCATGGAAAGGAGTTACAAGATTTGGAAAGAGAGGAAAACTTAATCCTCGATTCATCGGTCTATTTTTAATCCTCGATCGAGTAGGAACTGTGGCCTATAGACTCGCTTTACCGTCAAATATGTCTCGTGTTCATAACGTTTTTCACATATCTATGTTACGTAAATATGTGAAATACCGAACAATATTATTGAGTTAGAACCGGACGAAATAGCGGAAGATTTGACGTATGAAGAAGTTCTGTTCAAATTTTGGATAAGAAGGAACATATTCTACGCTCGAAGGTTATACCTCAAGTCAAAGTTTTGTGGAGGAACCACGATGTTGAGGAAATGACTTGGGAGTTAGAATCTGAAATGAAATCAAGGTATCCTTAACTCTTGACATACTAGGTATCGCACCCTAATTTCGAGGAAATTTCATAAGAAGGGAGGTTGTAAGACCTCAAACTTTTATAAATAAAGATGAATTTTTTTATAAATATTATTTTGAATACTATGGAATAAATTTGATATAATGTTATAGTTGTGGGTAATATTTATAAATTTTACAAAGTATGTCTGAGTTGTTATAAAATATTACGTTTGGTGGGGAATATTCTTTTGTTAGGGAATATTAAATACAATGGCTCAATCATTGGTGGACCCTACAATGTAATTATTGTCGATTGAAAAACGACAAAAATATTTTATAAAAATAACTACGGAGGTGTTACCGTTAAAACTGTTGAACTACCCGGTGGTAAAAGTACAGTATACGCGTAGTTGCATAGTAGCACACGGTATTGATTATTGATGCTTACGTGAGAAGTCACTCAAATATGCTCAATTATTACTACATAGAATTGCCATTGCATCATATCTCTTATATTATTGATTCAATTATTGTCACAAAGATTATCATCATATAATATGTTATAGTATTAAATCAATAATTGAGACGACAAGTTATAAATGATTAATAATTGTTGAAAGATTAAATATGTGTTGATAAAAAAAATGATTTGTGGTAAGTTTGATTATTTTATGGGGGCTCATATATCATCATCTAAGAGTCTCTTCAATCGATAGTAATTACCTTCATCAATAGTAATTACCCTTGTGAATAGTATTTACCTTCATCAATAGTAATTACCTTCACAATAGTAATTACCCTTGTGAATAGTATTTACCTTCGCCAATAGTATTTACCTTCGTTAATAGTAATTACCTTTACCGGACATCGAACCACTTGTCGCTTTCACATTACGGCGTCGAACCACTTGTCGTTTCACATTACAAAAGGCCAAACCACCGTCGAGCCACTCGCCTTTTCACACGGCAGCGGTGCTAAGCTAGAAATCTTCTATAAATAGAGGCCTGAGGGCTTCATTATTTTTCACGAATTCATTCAAGCTATAGAGAAAGTAGTAGAGAGAATAAGAGAGAAAGAAGAAGAGTATTTTGTTACTACACCGCCGCAAAGATTCAATCTCCTACCAAATGTAAGGGTGTTATTCTTTCTTATTCATGAAGAGAACTGTTGTTATTCCATTGCTTATTATTCTGTTGGAATAACTCAGATACGCCATTTACCTATACTTGGTGACATTCTTCTATGATTCATTGGAACATCCCGTCATGTGTTTTTACACCGGACTGGTTCTGTCTTTATTATTCGCTGGAACATCCATGTCATGTGTTTTACACCGACCGGTTCCGCTCTTTTATTATTCTCATTGGAACATCCTCGCGTGTTTTTTACCGGACTGGTTCCGCCTTTATTATTCTCATTGGAATATCCTATCTCGTGTGTTTTACTACCGGATCGGTTCCATCTTTATTATTACATTGGAACATCCATCGCTTGCAGTGTGAATTTCACCGACCTCGGTTCCGTTATTTATTATTCTGTTGAATAACTTTCGTGCTGTGCAATTTCATCGCATGCATGGTGATTTCTTTTGTTATTCCATTCTTTATTATACCCAAATAATTAAAACTTTGACTTCTATACTCCATGAAATTAGTGGAATATCCTTGATATTTGCGTTTCATCCAAAGATCTTTTCATGAAAATATTCTTCTTCCGATCATTCTTGAATTTTACTCTACAAAACAAAGATCATATTGATAATTTGGGCGTTAATAATTCTGGATAAAATAATTCTTGAACTTGTTTTATTGAATTCTTATATCATTGTCATCATCCTCATGTTTATATTTTTTTAAAGTCATCCGTGGCACATAGTGCATAGATGGACTTGGTATGATTATGACCGAGAGACTATTCGTATAATCATGGCCGTAATGTTACAAATGATGTGGTAAAAATCCTCGCCGATTAGTAGAGTGCATTGATGGACGATTGTTGGCATGATCATGACCATTAATGAATACACAAATATTCTTGGCCGTAGTGCATGAATAATTATGGTCGTGATACTAAAAGAATATCCTCGGCAGTAAAAGTAGTGGGTGATTCGATGATGTAGAATATTTATTAAAGTCGAGTCTCATTTATAACAAAGGATGAAAACCTTTAAAATCTAAAAGATAGTAGACTTTATTTTCTACTTGACTCTTTTAATGGATTGCATATTCACCGCAGCTTAAACCGGTTGTCATTGTATTTTATCGGTTTAACATTGTTGAGACTATTGATAATTTATTCGCATTATCTTAGTCATAATATTTCTTCGGGCTAGTTGAGCTCACCCTTTCTTTCACCGTTTCTCTTGAGAAATGAGAATATAGTCGACGAGTCAGGGAAACGAGTGATGGTCCTAAAGATAGCATTAGTAGTCCTCACTATTTTGTGAAATAGTGTGATAATAATTGTAATGAGGACTTTTTTTGAGTTTGTATAATATCTAGTAGACGATATTTGTATTTAAACTCACGATTTATGTCGATTGTATACCTACAGCTTATGTTAATAAGTTGTATTTAAATTACATACCATGTAAGTGGCGACCCAAGATGGGTGATGTATACCTAATTTTGGGGGCGTCACAAATTTTTTCCAAAAATTGCTTCTACATATATTCGAACATGTGACCTATCATTTGTAACTTGTGTCATTTGACCGCTGGAGCAACACAAGTTATCTGTTAATATCTTGCAAGGATTAATATTTATATCAAAACATGAGATTTCCCCCATATATTCCTTTCTTCTCCTTCACTACATACCATTAATATAATCTCGGAAGATATATAATAATAATAATAATAATAATAATAATAATAATAATAATAATAATATTAATAATAAATAAATAAAAATAATAAAAATAAAATAGGACCATGGCTATTTACAACGTTACTATAAAAATAAAAGTTAATTGGTTTTCAATGTATACATAAAAGTTACTTCATGCATACATAACATATTTGTATTTCATGTATAAATTGTTGTACAAATTATAAAACGATAACCATATATATATGGATCATATGTTATGTATGCATGAAGTAACTTTTATGTATACATTGAAAACCAATGAACTTTTATTTTATAAGAATATCAGAAATAGCCACTATCTATTTTTATTTTTATTATTTTATTTATTATTATTATTATTATTATTATTATTGTTGTTGTTGTTGTTGTTGTTATTATTGTTATTATTATTATTTTATTATTAGTGTTATTATTATTATTATTATTAATATTATTATTATTATTATTATATATCTTCCTAGATTATATTAATGGTATGTAGTGTAAGAAGGAAAAGAAAGGAATATATGGGGGAATTCTCATGTTTTGATATAAATATTAATCCTTGCAAGATATTAACAAATAACTTGTGTTGCTCCAGCGATCAAATGACTAAAGTCCAAAATGATAGGTCATAGGTTCGAATATGTTCCGCATTTGGACATAATTTTTAAATACTAAATACGAATATTTTTTGATAATTCTCCGAGTACCGAATATGGTCTTACAAAAACATGCTTATTGGGATTATCTTAATTTAAGGCAACATTTTAATAGTCGTTGCAATAAGTTGTATAAAATAAGTAACGAAAAAAAAAATTGTTGCCAATGAATGTGGTCCATATTAGGCAACGAAATATAGCAACAAAAAAACTTTTGTTGCCTACGATGAGAGAAATCAAGTGGTTAGAAATTTTGCAACGAATTTCTAACAAATTTTGTTTCCAAAATTTGCAACGACTTATGAATTTCGTTGCAAAAAGTGAAAGCCTGACACAATCTACAACAAAGGACAAGTTTCGTTGCTAAACATACACTTTTAGCAACGACTTATAAAGTCGTTCCTTGAAAAATCGTTGCTAAAACCCTATTTTTAGCAACAAAAAAACTTTGTTGCCCACGATGATGGGAAATCAAGTGGCCAAAAATTTTGCAACGAATTTCTAATGAACTTTTATCTCGCCAATGAATTAGCAACGAAATTTTGCAATGACTTATGAATTTCGTTGCAAAAAGTGAAAGCCTGACACAATCTGCAACGAATGACAAATTTCGTTGCTAAACATATACTTTTAGCAACAACTTTATAAGTCGTTGCCGAAAAAATCGTTACTAAAGGCCCATTTTTTTGTAGTGTGGATTTTCACCTATCATACGGTATGTAATCCGCGTAGACAGGTTATTCCGACATATTAAAGGATGAATACAAAAAATAGTATTCCTTATGAATACAAAATAAATAATACCTCTTACCTTAGTAGAAAGCTGGATACTGCAAAAGTAAAGTAGCAGAATACTCTTCTTCTTGCTCTCTATAGCTTCTCTCTTTATAGTATCTGTGACAACTCGAGAATTTAGACAATTTTGTAAAATCTTAAAAGATTGAATAGAGGTTAAATAATAAACCTAGACAGAAAATAAGTGTATGTATTTAACATTTTTAGGAATGAAATTTGTGAATTTAAAAACTTTTGAAGGTTTATAGTGTTAAGAGTATTTGTGTATATGGCCATATGTGTGTACAGTATGTGGTTAAGGGTCAAGGGTTGACCGGATAAACTATATCAGTCACAAACCCTAATAATATTAAGAGCCTCGACGTTTAGTTAGAAAACCCTAACGATTGATAAGAAACCCTATTACCGGCTATAGAAACCCTAATTTCAGAACCGGGGATCTGAAACACTAATTCAGATTATTAAAATCCTAATTGGGAAGCTTGAAGATAAGTGTTAAGGTTTTTATATTATTTATCTAATTAGGGATAACCCTAATTGATTATTAGAAAACCCTAATTGTCCAACTAGAAACTCTAATGTACAATTATGGAACCTAAATGCTAAATTAGCAATTTTAATTAAGGAAATATTAACCTTAACTGGCAAGCTTGAATGTGATTAGGAAATGTTAATGTAATTAGAAAATCCTAATTATAATTTAAAAATCTTAATTTTCTATTTTTAGAACTTAATTAGAAAAGCCTATAATATAAATTTGTGTAATCTTAGGGTTAAACCCTAACGGTCAAACTCTAAGGGTTAAAACCTAATGATTGTGAGAAGTTACCAAGTTGTCATCCACTTTATGAGTCAAAAGACCAAACTACCCTTCTTAATATTTTAATGAGGTGGAGTGTAGATCTAACCCTACTTGTGGTTGGTGAACAACCCTATGCTAGCCATATGGTCTAGAAAGCAACTTTAATCAGCCAACAACTGATCACATGATCAGCCATTGCATTTTATCATTTTATATATAGATCAAAGAGAGGGAAAGTCACCAAACCAAGCTCATTTGGATCCTTACACTCAACCAAACTTTTCTCTCTCCTTAGCCACAAAAATATTAAGTTAATCAATCACTAGTGTGATCATTAGCAAGCCAGGATCAAGATCATGGATCAAAAATCAAGTATGGAAGCATAATAGAGGTATAAACCCTAAATTTAGAAATCCTTATTATTCATGTTAATCTTGGTGTTTAGATGTTTAAAGTTATGTTAGAAGGTGTTATTTAGTGATCTGGGTTATTAGATCCCAGATCCATAACATTCGGATGCTCAAAATTGAGTTTTTAGAAACTGACCATGAATCCTAATTTATGCTCTGACAGCCTAATGTCAGAGCCCATAGATTCTTATGTGTTAGTTGTTTGTTGTGTTTAATGTTATAGATCTATTCTAGGTTGTAAGGGCTTCGATCTAGAACTTGAATCAAGCCCAGATCATGGCTAGATTTCATGTTATAAGCAGTCAAACTTAGTTGACCGATGTGACGCCCCCAAAATAGGTCCACACGACCCAATCTGAGTCGCTAGATATCACACTATAAAAATCATTTACAAACTTCATTTATACAATGTTGAACTGTTGTAGCAGATATGACCACGCTTAAACTGTGAGTTTTAATACAAATGTATGTAACTCTCATGGTGCCTCGACCACAACCTTACAATGGTACTTTACATAAAAGTACAATCGAATAACTATTTTAGAAATTAAAATCTTTGGAAAATACTCAAGAAACCTTTCAGTATACTGGGAGGCCATGCCTCTAGGTTATGATAGATATCATATGTCCACGTAATTATCATTGGTTGACCTAATAGTCCCAAAAAGAAAAAAGAAGATTGTTATCATCTTCTTTCCAATGGTGAGTCTTCTCTTCGACTTATAATTATCTCCATTGTCTCCAATTGAGAATCATATTTCAAACAAACTCCAAGATTATATAGGTAGTGCTTTCGTAGATATACTCAAAGAAGTGGATGTGCACAACCTGCCTTTATAATAACACGAGGTCAGTATGTCATTAGACATCTTGTATGATAGTGGCAAACACCTTCCAAAGTTGGGTTCACCTCACCCTATTCAGCCACCAAAATTAAATATCAAATGACGATATACAATACTTACATACTTATCTAAAGTTCTCAATAAAATTATTTCCATACTATTTAGGAGAACCTCAACGCTTATAGACCAATCGCTTATTCTCTTGTTACCCCGCCACTTCTGTACACTCTTATTACCTCGAATGGAATTGTGAAGCAAAAGGATGAGCACAACTAGCCCAGTAAAGAATATCATGACTAAAGATAATTTACATCATCAATAGCCTTCATCAGTAATAAATCAGAGATTTAGAATATATGGTAGATGATAAAACTTTTCAACCATAGTTGCAGTGAAACGAGCAATCCATTAGAAGAGTCAAATAGACCATCAGATCTATTATCTTCTCCATGTTAAAAGTCCACCAATAATGTTTTATCCATGTAACATCAATCAACAATTCCTGTCCACAATCATATGAATAACTCATAATCATAATTGTGATTCTAACTTCCTCTTCGCACCTAGGACGAAGATAATTTTCACCATCTATCTTCACCTGAAACATCAAAAATCATGGTTATACCAAATCAAAATTCATGCTCATAATCATACTAATAAATTCATCTTTGCACTACGGCCAAAGATATTCATTAACAATTCACTTTGCACTACATGCCAAAGACATACAACTGTATTTTAGAAGACTCAAGTAGAGCATAATATCTACTATCTTTTTACGAATTAAAAGTGTATAATCAATATTTTATTGCTGAGACTCAACTTAATAATTAATCCACATCATCGAATCATCCATGCACTACAGCCAAGGATATTCATGTAACCATCAATGGTCATGATTATACCGAATAATCCCTGGTTATAATCATACCAATAATTTCATTACCAATGATCAAATCCCCAAAATTAGGTATACATCACCCATCTATTTAATTCATTTACTCATAACTAGTTCATTTTCATGAAAAATACATGGTACAAAAATTTAAATATAGTCAATCTTACTAATATTCAACTATTTTTCATATGGCCAAAATCGCTTAATATTTAGACATATCATAATTACTTGACAAAATTAAACATCACCCATCTTGTGAGTTTGAATACAACTTATATTAACTGTCTACTAGAGATTATACAAACTCAAAAGGAGTCCTCATTACAATTATTATCACACTATTTCACGTATTAAATGAGGACTACTAATGCTATCCTCTCGACCATTACTCCGCTCCCCGACTCGTCCCTCAGCTATATTCTCATTTCCTCAAGAGAATAAAGAAAGAAAGGGTGAGCTCAACTAGCTCAAGAAGAAATATTATGACTAAGATAATGCGTAATAAATTATCATTAGCCTTCACAACAATGTTAAACCGATAAAATATAATGAACATCAAGTTTAACTACAATGAACCAAAGAATCCATTAAAAGAGTCAAGTAGAAAATAAAATCTACTATCTTTTATGATTTAAAAGGTTTTTCATCACTTTTATATATTTGAGACTCACCTTTAATAAATATTCCACATCATCGAATCACCCCGCACTACTACCAAGGATATTCTTTAAGTATCACGACCACAATTATTCATGACTACGGGCCAAGAATATTTGTGGTATTCATTAATGGTCATGATCATGCCAACAATCATCCATCAATGCACTACGGGCCAACGAGGATTTTTACCACATCATTTGTAACATTACTACCATGATTACAATCAATAGTCTCTCGTCATAATCATACCAAGTCCATCTATGCACTATGTGCCACGATGACTTTCAACATAATATAAATATGAGGATGATGACAATGATATAAGAATTCAATAAAACAAGTTCAAGAATTAATTTATCTAGAACCAATAACATCCAAATCACAACATGATATCGCTTTCAGAGAGTAAAATTCAAGAATACCGAGAAGAATATTTCCATGAAAGGATATCGATGAAACGCAAATATCAAGGATATTCCACTAATTTCATGGAGTATAGAAGTCAAAGTTTTAACCAACCGGTATAATAAAGAATGGAATAACAAAAGAAATCACCATGCATGCGATAGATCGCATACGCAAAGTTATTCCAATGTAATAATAAATAATCTTAACCAGTCCCATGAAAAACGCATGCATGTGATATTCCAATGTAATAATAAAGAATGGAACCAGTCCGCCAGAAACACACAAAATGATGTTCCAAATGTATAATAATAAAGATTTAACCAGTCCTGTAAAACACATGCATAAGATGTTCCAATGTAATAATAATAAAGATTTTAACCAGTCCTGTAAAACACACGTATGTGATGTTCCAATGTATAATAATAAAGATAATAATAATCCTGTAAAACACATGCATGTGTGTTCCAACGTAAAATAATAAAGATGGAACAGTCCTGTAAAACACACGCATGTGATGTTCCAATGTAATAATAGAAGAATGTCACCAAGTATAGGTAAACCACGATACAAAAGTTATTCCAATGTAATAATAAGCAATGGAATAACAACAGCTTTCTCTTCATGAATAAGAAAGAATAACACCCCTTACTTTTGGTAGAGATTGAATACCGCAGTAGTGTAGAACAAAATACTCTTCTTCTTTCTCTTATTCTCTCTATACTTTCTCTCTCTATAGCTTGAATGAATTCGTGAAAAATAATGAAGCACTAGCCTCTATTTATAGAAGATTTCTAGCTTAAGACCGCCATGTGAAAAGGCAAGTGGCTCGACGACCGGTGATGTGAAAGAAAAGTGGTTCGACGCCTTTGTAATGTGAAACGACAAGTGGTTCGACGCCTCAGAATGTGAAACGACAAGTGGTTCGACGTCTGTAAATATGAAACGACAAGTGGTTCGACGTCTGCAAAGGTAATTACTAATCGACGAAGGTAATTACTATTATTCACAAAGGTAATTACTATTATTAAGGTAATTACTATCGATTTAAGAGACTCTTAGATGATGACATATGGGCCCCATAAAATAATCAAACTTACCACAAACGCCTCATAATGTACTTTTATATACATCAAGGATCAATAAATATTACCACAAATCATTTTATTTTTAATCAACACATATTTAATCTTTCAACAATTATTAATCATTTATAACTTGTCGCCTCAATTATTGATTTAATAATATAACATATTATATGTATGATACCGTGACAATAATCAATCAATAATATAAGAGATATGATGCAACAATTATCAGAGTAATAATCGAGCATAGTCGAAAGTGACTTCTCACGTAAGCATCAATAATCAATATCGTAAAGTGCTACTATACAACCACGCCAGACATCGCATTTTTTTACTACCGGTAGTTCAACAGCTTTTAATTCAGAACACCTCCGCCGTTATTTTTTATAAAAGATAATTTTGTCATTTTCTAATCTACGATAATACTTCCGCTAGGGGTCCACTAATGATTGAGTCATTGCATTTAATATTCCCCGACAAAAAGAATATTCCCCACCAAACGAATATTTTATAACAACTTGCTTACTTTGCAAAATTTATAAATATTACCCACAACTATAACATTATATCAAATTTATTCCATAATATTCAAAAATAATATTTATAGAAAATTCATCTTTATTTATAAAAGTCAGGGGTCTTACAACCTCCCTTCTTATGAAATTTCACCTCAAATTAGGGTACGACTGTATGTCAAGAGGTAAGGATACCTTTGATTTCATTTCGATTCTAACTCCCAAGTCATTTCCTCAACATCGTGGTTCCTCCACAAAACTTCGATTTCGAGGTATAACCTCGAGCGTAGAATATGTTCCTTCTTATCCAAGATTTGAACAGAACCTCTTCATACGCCAAATCTTCCGCTATTTCATCCGGCTCTAACTCAATAATGTGGTTCGGTCTTTCACATATTTACGTAATATGGATATGTGAAAACGCGGCGAACACGAGACATACTTCAAGCAGAAAAGCGAGTCTATAGCTACGCCCTACCTACGATCGAGGATTAAAATGGACCGATGAATCGAGGATCGAAGTTTTCTCTCTTCCAAATCTTGTAACTCCTTTCCATGGAGCAACTTAACAACACACGATCTCCTATATCGAATTCCACGCCCTTTCATGAAGATCAAGATAACTCTTTTGTCGATTTTGTGAGGTTTTTATACGCTTTCTGATCGCTTGAATCTTTTCAGAGTCATACGCATCAACTCCGGCCCAACAACGCTGCTTCACCCACCTCATCCCAAAGATACCGAGAACGACACTTTCTTCCATACAACGCTCGAATGGAGCCATGCCAATACTTGCTTGATAACCGCTTGTGTAGGAAAACTCCACCAATGGTAAGAACTTGTCCCAACTTCCTTGAAATCAAGGACACAGTAGTCTTAATAGATCTTCAAGAGTTTGAATAGTCCTCTCCGATCGTCTCGTCTGTCTCCGAGGATGATATGCCGAGCTAAATCGTAAGTCTGCGCTCATAGCTTTTTGCAAACTAACCCAAAATCGTGGAAGTAATCTCGGGTCTCGATCGAAACTATGGATACCGCATACCATGCACCTTACAATCTCATTTATGTACATACGAGCAAGACGCTTCAAGTGTATAAGTTTCTCGACGGTAAGAAATGAGCAGATTTGGGTCAATCTATCAACAATGACCCAAATCGCATCTACGCCTTGAGAAACCTTAGGAAGACCCAGAATTTAAATCCATGGTAATGTGCTCCCACTTCCATTCTGAATTTCAAGTGGTTGCAAATGGACCTTTTGGTACTTGATGCTCCGCTTAACTCGCTGACAAGTTAGACACCTCGAGATAAACAACGCTATCTCTCTCTTTCATATTGCTTCCACCAAAATGTATGACGAATATCATGATACATTTTGTACTCCCAGATGGATTGCAAATGGTGTGTCAGGCGCCCCATCATGATATTATACTTTAAATCGTGGTCGTTAGAACACAAAGTCCGGAGTCGACTCAAGTATTCCTTCTTCATCGATTCTTGCTTCCTATAGCACCTTCTTGCACTTTCTTCCTCATACGATCACCCATGTCTCAGAAGTCGAGCAAATTTTAACTTTATCGATTAAAGTCGCCTCTACTCAGATACTCGCCATCATCACACGCGTCCCCGAGTCTTTAACTCTATCTCCATCCTTTGCAAGTCACACAAAATGGGCCATATGACAATATCGCACTCAGACTTCAGCATATGATCTTCTACTCAATGCGCCGCCTACCACGCTCGCTTTTCAGATGGTATCGATGGTACGATCATAATCTTTCAATGCCAAGCCAACGCCGTTGTCGCATGTCGAGTTCCTTTTGAGTGAAGAAATATTTGAGGCTTTTTATGATCCGTAAAGATCTCCACTTTCTCCCCATACAAGTAATGCCTCCAAATTTTAAGTGCAAAGATAAATAACCGCTAACTCTAGATCATGAGTAGGATAATTCCTCTCATATTCTTTTGAGTTGTCGCGAGGCATAGGCTATAACTTTTCCATGTCGATGAGAACACATCCCAACCCTTTGCCCAAGCATCATCAGAGATGACAAATCCTCCGAGCCGATGGTATTGTCGTAACAAAATAAAATAAGTCTCCTCTCGAAGTTCTTGAAAACTCTTCTCACATTCTTCGCCCAACCGAACTTTGTATCTTTCGAGTCACCGAGTCAATGGAGTAGCGATTCAAGAAAATCCTTCCACTTAATCTCCGATAATAACCAAATAAACCGAGAAAGCTACGATTTTGGCCATCGATTTAGGTTGTTCCCACCAATAGCTTCAATCTTTGTCGGTCAATGATATTCCACGACTTGATACCACGCGCTCAAGGAATGCTACTTCTTCAAGCCGTAACTCGTGATTTCTTCAACTCGCATAAAGCTTATATTCACGGCTTTTGGAGTGTCACCTTTCAAGTGTTGCTCATGATCTTCACGCTTTTTGAATAAATAAGGATGTCATCAATAAAGACGACCACAAAGTGATCCAAATATTCCTTGAATACTTGGCTCATCATATCCATGAAGGCAAGCAGAGCATTAGTCAATCCAAAGGACATGACTAGGAATTCATAATGCCCGCATCGAGTTCTCGAAGCCGCCTTTGAATGTCACGTGCTCTAATCTTCAATCGGTGATATCCTAACGAAGATCAATCTTTGAAAAGAATTTGGCTCCTTGCAAATCGGTCAAACAGTCATCAATACGCGGTAATGGATACCTATTTTTGATGGTGACATGATTCAACTCCCGATAATCAATACAAAGTCGATACTCCCATCTTTCTTCTTCACGAATAGTAACAGAGCACCCCAAGGAGAAGTACTAGGACTTAATAAAGCCAATGTCTAACAATTCCTCGCAGCTTGGGTCTTTAACTCCTCAAGTTCAATAGAGCCATTCGACATGGGCTTTTGAAATAGGTTTTGTACCGTTCAAGGTCGATACAAAATTCAATTTCACGCCTGGGGGTAGGCCAGAAGTTCTTCGTGGAATACGCCAGAAATTTATTAACAATAGAAATATCGCTCAAAACTGACGATATTTTTGTTTAAATCAGGATACGAGCTAAGAAAGCTTGACATCCGCTTTTCAATAAACGAATAATAGCTTTATGGCTTGAGATGACCGTGATTGATTTTAATGGTTTGTCGCTTGAATTCAAGCATAATAGGTCGATTAGAATATGAAAGCTAACAACCTTACGAAAACAATCAATTTTTGTATGATAAGTAGTTAACCAATCAATCCCTAGAATCACGCCAAATGCAAGTATTTTTAATGAAATAAGATCGATGTGTAATGTGAGGGTACCGATTTGAACCAAACAAGACTTATAAATAGTGGATGTAATGAAGGTTTCTCCCAACTGAGTTTCCACAGATAAGTCAAAGTCTAATTTCTCCTGAGTCAAATTTAATCGATGAGCGCAAGTAGAGAAATAAAAGAATGGGTAGAACCTAGATCAAATAAAGTATAGATTTCATTAGAGTTTATGATAAGCTTACCCGTGATGACCTCATTCGTGTTCCTTGCTTCGGGAGGTCACAACAAACGCCTCCTCAGACTACCGGCTGATTTTTTCCGGGACGGCCTTTTGGTGCCTCCATCCTAGCTGAATTTGTCTTTCTAGAAACGACAAAATCGAGCTAAGTGACCTTCTTCCACAATTATAACATGCTTTGACTAAGATCGCGCAGCTTTGACCGATGTGTCCCTCTCCTCCGTGATTGAAGCATACGATAGTGGTCTTTCTCCTTCCTTAACAACGCGTGTCAAAAATGACGCCTTTTCCATCATTGTTGAATCTCCTTTCAAATGTCCATTCTTATTGTTTTGGCCTTGATTACCACCAAGTGGTTACCATATCCGCCCGTTGATTCCCTCCACGCTTGTTGTCACCGCTCACGATGACTACTCTCACCGGTATTATAATTTTGCTTACCGCTTCTTTTAGTCATATTGACTGTTATCGCGCTTCCACTAATCGGAGCCCTATTTACAACATCCTCAATACAAACACAGCTTTATGAGAAATAAGATGTCGACGATTCCCGCTTCTTCAAACCTCTTAAAACATTCGCGGTTATTCTCTCTTCATTATCCACCAAGTGGGACGAAAAACGATAACTCCGCAAATTTTGCCTCGTATCACGACACTACCATATTGTTTTGTTCCAACTTGATAAACTCCACCTCCTTCATGTGGCGTAATACTTTCGTGAAAGTATTTATCGTTGAATGCCTTTCTTGAACTTCTCCCAAGATATCTTCAAGACATCGAAGTCGAGTACGCTTTTACCGATTCCCACCAAGAATCCGCCTCCTCAAGAACATAAAGGCAAGAAGGGAACCTTTTGCTTCTGAGCATCCCAAGACATCAAATATCTTGGTAATCTGCTTTATCCATGCTTCCGCCATAAGTGGTTTTGCTTCCCTTAAACTCCGTGGTCCCAGCCTCGAATCATTTAGCGATGATCGCCGAGAGTTTTTCGTGTTTCCACCTACATTTTGGATAGAGTCGCCTCGTCTCATTGCATGAATTGCATAAAGCCTCCAACATTTGATCATTCATCATTTGGTCAAGTTGTTGTTGTTTGCATGAGGATTGTCGCCTTCCCGATGCATTATTATCCCGATTATCGATATGTGGTGAATCAACGATCGCTCAGGCTCCATCATATTCTCAACATTCTCGATGTCATTTTCGACATCGCCACAAAACAAAGGTTAATTGACATGTAAATATATTATCCCTATATTCTCGACCGACCAATAAAATAGCACATAAACTTAGGTAGGTCATACTAGCGGTTGGTATTCCCGCCTCCCTCCTAGTACTATTCTCACATCTTAGCCAGTGGATCATATCCCTAAGCTCTGATACCAACTGCGACGCCCCAAAATTAGGTATACATCACCCATCTTGGGTAGTCAGATACATGGTACAAAATTTAAATACAACTTACTAATATAACTGTCGTGTACAATACGACATAAACTGTGAGTTTGAATACAAATATTGTCTACTAGAGATCATACAAACTCAAAAGGAGTCCTCATTACAATTATTATCACACTATTTCATGTAATAGTGAGGACTACTAATGCTATCCTCCGACCATTACTCATTCTCGACTCGTCCCAAATATATTCTCATTTCTCAAGAGAATAAAGAAAGAAAGGGTGAGCTCAACTAGCTCAAGAAGAAATATTATGACTAAGATAATGCAGAATAAATTATCATTAGCCTTCAAATAATGTTAAACCGATAAAATATAATAAACATCAAGTTTAACTACAATGAACCAAAGAATCCATTAAAAGAGTCAAGTAGAAAATAAAATCTACTATCTTTTATGATTTAAAAGGTTTTTCATCACTTTATAGTTGAGACTCAATTTTAATAAATATACCACATCATCGAATCACCCCCGCACTACTACCAAGGATATTCTTTAGTATCACGACCACAATTATTCATGCACTCACTTGCCAAGAATATTTGTGGTATTCATTAATGGTCATGATCATGCCAACAACTCGCCCATCAATGCACTACGGCCAATGAGGATTTTTACCACATCATTTGTAACATTACTGGCCATGATTACACCGAATAGTCTCTCGTCATAATCATACCAAGTCCATCTATGCACTACAAAGCCATGTATGATGACTTTTAACATAATATAAACATGAGGATGATGACAATGATATAAGAATTCAATAAAACAAGTTCAAGAATTAATTTATCTAGGAACCAATAACATCCAAATTGCCAACATGATACCGCTTTGAGAGTAAAAATTCAAGAATAATCGAGAAGAATATTTCCATGAAAGGATATCGATGAAACGCAAATATCAAGGATATTCCACTAATTTCATGGAGTATAAAGTCAAAGTTTTAACCAACCGGTATAATAAAGAATGGAATAACAAAAGAAATCACCATGCATGCGATAGACCAACATATGCAGTTATTCCAATAGAATAATAAATAACGGAATCCAGTCCGGCGAAACGCATGCAAACGATATATTCAATGTAATAATAAAGAATGGAACCAGTCCAAATCAGAAACACACAGACATGATGTTCCAATGTAATAATAAAGACTAACCAGTCCTGTAAAACACATGCATGTGATGTTCCAAATGTAATAATAATAAAGATTTTAACCAGTCCGTGTAAAACACACGCATGTGATGTTCCAATGAATAATAATAAAGATTTAACCAAGTCCTGTAAAACACATGCATGTGATGTTCCAAATGTAATAATAGAAGAATGTCACCAAGTATAGGTAAACCACGATACAAAAGTTATTCCAATGTAATAATAAGCAATGGAATAACAATGTTCTCTTCATGAATAAGAAAGAATAACACCCTTACTTTTGGTAGAGATTGAATATCGCAGAAGTGTAGTAACAAAATACTCTTCTTCTCTTATTCTCTCTATACTTTCTCTCTCTATAGCTTTAATGAATTCGTGAAAATAATGATGCACTAGGCCTCTATTTATAGAAGATTTCTAGCTTAAGACCGCCATGTGAAAAGGCAAGTGGTTTGACGACTAATCGTGATGATGAAAAGAAAAGTGGTTCGACTTCCGTAATGTGAAACGACAAGTG